>JBBCBC010000006.1:6443787-6717731 GCA_037126765.1 Stenogyne calaminthoides
TATGGCGTGTGATTCGAGGGCAAAGTGGCCCACAAAGACGAGCAGTGGAGAAATTAAAGGCGTGTTTAACCCGAATCAAACAAGAAAAAATCAAACCGCCATGACAATTGGATAATTTGTTGCCCCCATATGTTTATTTTTACTGTTTTGCTTGATTTATTTGTCTTTATCTTATGCTTTATTTAATTTGTTTAAATGTGTTTGCATGAGGTTGCCAAATTGAAAAATCTCAACTTCAAAATTACTAAGTATGTTTTTAAATAATTAATTGACAATTTTATTGGGATAATAAATTGAATTAATTTTGACCTCCATGATTTATTTATTGTGAATTCTTTTGGAGAAATTCCCCCACGGACGGTCAAAAGATAGGTTTCACATGAATGAATTCCAAACGGATGATTGTGGGTTATTACTAGTGGCGTTTATGACCCTCTCAACGAGGCTCGATCAAAAGCGAAAATAGTAATCACATATTTAATCATAGTTATTACTTAGGTATAAAATTGATATGCATATACTTCTCCTGAGTCCCTGTCGATTTTTATATTGGTCGTGAATAACTATTAATGTCTGGATATTAAAGGTTTATGCTTGTTCTTGTTTGTAACCTTTTTGTGTTTAAATAATGACCCACCCAACGTGGCTTATTTAAAAGCTTTTTTGAATGTTAGGTGATCGTTGTTCATATTTTTTTGAGATTTTAAATATGATGAATGTGATCGAATCTTGTGATATACTTGTCTTTATGCATATAGTTGTTTATTTCGATTCGGCAAGATGTCGCTTCTTATTTTAATCCATTGTTATTATACTTAAAGTCAAATATGTATGGAAACTATATTGATTGGAAAATTATAATTGTCCTAATCGCATTGCAAAAGCACAAGTGGATTTTGACACACAAAAATCGGATAGAGCCAACCGACGAGTCAAAACACGCGGACTCGTCGAGATCACTTTATGAGAGATGTAAATCACTGAAAATGGTGGAGGAAAAAACCGTAAGGATTACGTCCTCAAAATAGATGGCCCATCCAACAAACTTGAGATTCTCGAGCGCAGATTATGATCTGGAGACTCGGATGAATTTGGTACTTCATTCTCTGCCCATAAAAGGTTTTTGAGCATTTTGGCCTCTCATTAATAATTTGTTGCAAACTTTTGGACTCGGCAGAAATGATGATAAGGCACCAAACTCAAGCTTTGATGGCAAGTGGTCCGCCTTCATCTTCTAGGCCAAGGGGTAGGCAAGATAAAGAAGAGGACCAAAGGCCATGAGCAATAAACTCAAATCAACAAGGGCGGCAATGGTAAAATGATAATGCTTGTTGTGTCAAGGAAAATCCAAAGAGGAAGTGCTTAAGCCGCGGTGAGAGAGGAGACAATGGAGGTTTTGTTCGCTCCAACCCCAAAAGCGAAGGAAAGAAAGGTAATTCTCACACACTAGTTGTTGAAACTTGTTTAGCGGGCGATACTTCTCATTCGTGGGTGGTTGATACGAGATCCACTAATCATGTCGGGTTTACCGGGTTCTAAATGATCCGCAACGTGGTGGGAGTGAGATCCTCATCACACCGGGGCAACGTTATTTAAAGTAGAAGACATTGCAATGCTACGTAAGTGGCGGGATATTGCAATGCTACGGGTAGTAACGATTATTGCAATACTACGCAAGTAGCAGACATTGCAATGCTACATGAGTAGCAAGTTAAGCGAAGGGAGAAGTGCACCTATCTTTTGAAGATAAAGTTTTTTTTTTGAGATTATCTTTGTGTTCCCGCTTTAGAAAAAATTCACTTTCGGTTTCTAAAATTTGATTAAAGGACACTAAGTTTCTTCTAATAAGAATGACATCATTTTTGAAATGATGAGTGTATCTGATACGGGACATTGATGGAAAATCTCTATACAATTAATCAGCACACCACTCACGAAATGTATCCTATAACACATCAATCAAGCTTTTAGAAAAAAAACGTTCATCGACGTGAACGAGGCACTTCTTTGGCATCTAAGATTAGGTCATATAAATCCAAAGAGGATCCAAAGGTTGGTGAAAGATGGTTCACTAGGAGCGTCTCCAAGTTGAATCGATTCCAACCTGCGAATCATGTTTGGAGGGTAATATGACCAAGATGGCATTTGGAGCCAAGGGGAATGGGGCTAAAGAAGGTTAGAGATCGTTCACATAGATGAATGTAGTCCAATGTCAACCAAAAGCAAAGAAGAGGTTATGAGTAATTTTATTGATGATTACTCAAGGTACGGTTACATTTCCCTTATGAAGCATGAATCTGAGACCTTTGAGAAGTGTTAGAGATCGTTCACATAGATGAATGTAGTCCAATGTCAACCAAAGCAAGAAGAGGTTATGAGTAATTTTATTGATGATTACTCAAGGTACGGTTACATTTCCCTTATGAAGCATGAATGTGAGACCTTTCTTGAAAATTCTAAGAATTTTAGGCTCAAACAGAGAATCATAAGGAAAAACGATCAAGTTTCTACGATCCGATCGTGGAGGCGACATACCTCAAAGAATGAGTTTTGAACTACTTATCTCGATGAAGGGATTGTATCCCAGCTCATCGCATCGGAACCCCTCAACAAAACGGGGTTTTGCAGAAAAAAGCAACATAATTCTTTTTGGAAATGGTTAGATCAATGATGAGTTATACGGATCTTCCCGAGTCGCTACGGGGTCATGCCTTGAAAAACAAATGACTTACATTCTGAACTTGGTGCTATCCAAATCAATTCCCGTAACCCCAAAGAATTGTGGACCGAAAGCAAGTCTAGTATGATACACATGAGAACTTTGGGGTGTCCCTACCACGTGTTGGACAAGGAAAACCCAGAATTGGATCCTCGATCGAAATTAAGGTTGTTTTGTAGGATACCCTTAGGAACAAAAGGGTGAATGATTCTATAGTTCAAGATCAAAAGGTGGACATCCGCACCCACTTTAGATTTTGGAAGAAAACTATATGAACCAAAGAAAACCCGTAGTGAGATTACCTTAAATGAGCTAGAGGGAAAACCTCATTGCCATCGGTATCTTAGATGATATACCAAACGATCGTTTTCACAACCGAGCCTAGTCATAGTGGGAGGGTTGTTAGACAGCCCGGAGAGATTCATGGGAATAGGAGAGTCCTGGGACTTGATTCCCGAATCGGACTCCATGGACATATAACGAGGCACTCCAAGATAAGGATCAGATTCTTGGCAAACAAAGAATGAAAACCGGAGGGGTTCTTGTTTCATAATAGAGTGTGGGAGCTAGGTCGAACCACTTAATGGGGTCAAACCCATTAGATGCAAGTGGGTATGTAAGAGGAAAAGAGGATCTGGACGAAGGTTGAAACCTTTTTGAAGCAAGACTAATGGCGAAAGGTTATACTTTCGTAAAGAAAGGGATCGATTATGAGGAAATTTTTTCGCCCATAAACATGCTTAAGTCCATCCGTATTCTCTTATCGATTGCTGCACATTTCGACGTTGAAGTCTGGCAAATAGATGTCAAGATGCTTTTTTCCTTAATATAAGTCTTGATGAAGAGATCTATATGCAACAACCCCAAGGTTTCATTGAAACAAAGCAAGAACACCTAGTTTGTAAGCTCAAGAGGTCCATTTATGGACTCAAACAGCATCCGAGCTTGGAACCAAAGTTTTGATCATGTAATAAAGTCTTATGGGTTTGATCAAAACGAAGTTTGAAAAAGTTATTATGTATAAAAAGCATTTTTGAATCCATTGGTATTCTTAGTACTATCGTAGATGACATTGTGATCATCGGGAACGATGTGAAGGTGTGATCGAACGTAAGGGCATGGTTTCAAAACAGTTTGATATGAAAGACTTAGGAAAGCCGGACATATCCTTGGGATCAAGATTACTTTCGAGATCGCCCGAAAAGGATGATCGGGTTATCGCAAGTTTCATACATAGACACCGGTTTTTGAAACAATTGAAAGATGCAAGATTCCAAGAAAGGATTCGTTTACTTTTTCAGACTTGGAATCCATCTATCCAAGAAAATGTTCCCTAAGACGAAAAGGAGATATATGACATGAAAGGTATTCTCAGGCTTTCTACCGTCGGAAACCTTATGTATGCAATCTTTGGTACGAGACCGGATATATGCTTTGCACCGATGCATGGTAAAGGTTATCGAGTAACCCAAAGCGGAATTGGGCGACGCGACGCTTAAAAACATTCAAGTGTTCGAAAAGAACTCCTGATAGAATGTTGATTTATCGATCGATACTCCAATCCCCATCGCACATGGACTTCGGATTTCCAATCGATTTAGATTCCGAAATTATCGCCTCGATTAGTGTGTTTCCATTTGGGGAAGTGTAGCCGCCGAATGGGACGAGTGTGGGTAATGCATCAATCGACCAACCATGAGACTCGGGTAAAATAGTCAACATAAGCGATGAAAGAACCGATTAGGTTCTAGATCTTCTTAGTGGACTTGGATGGTGTTCTCAATTTGTCTAGCAATATTCCAAGAGCGATTGCAAATTCAAGAGAACCAATAGTCCTGAGTCAAACAAACACATTAAAGGAAATACATCTTATACGAGAAATCGTTAAGAGAGATATAGATATGGCAAAGATAAATACGTCGAGGATAGCCTAAGCGGATCCATTCACAAAGCGTCGCCTCTGAATACATTCGAGAGACATGTGAGTGGAATGGGTGTCAAGACCGTTGCTAACTGCCTTTTGAAGTATAAGTGGGAGAAATTATTAGGTTAGTGTAGGTGACATTAGATGTCACGGACTACTCGAGACGTGTTGTAGTATACTTAAAAAGTAGACTTTGAGTATAAGTGGAGATTGTTGGGATTATCTTTAAAAAGTATGCTTTTACTTTGTATAATCAAAACCGAATTTCGGACTTATTTCTTGAAATAAATTGTTTATCAACGATGCTTTAAATATGATTGAATGTTGTATATATTTATTGCATAATCGTTCAATAATTCAATGCGTGTTACACTATAGTTAATTTAGTGATACCCGATCACGAAGATTAAATTAACAGTCCTTGTAACTATAAGTACGCCATTCACACCTAGATGGAAATGAACAACCATCGCGAAAGGTTGAGGTGTAAAGGCTCGATTGGTTTGTCTTGACCAAGAGATTACACTAAAGTGCATGATGATCTTGTTGAATAGGACCCTCTGGAGGATAAATTCTTGAATCCGAACAAGGAAGAATTAGACCTCGGTGGTTCGTTGTTTCTTAACCTTCGGCCCCTTAAATAGGATCACGCGATTGGTAACTATTGCTTTGACTTATCATGGGTAGCGAATCGGAGAGATTCAATACTTTTTATCTTGGGCAATATTATTGGTCACATGTGATTGCTAAGATTTAATCTGAAGAATCGCATTGCAAATGCGCTTGCTTGATTTGCCCCCTTGGGAGGTTCATAAGTTTTATCATACCAAATCTTGCAAGTGGAATTAGTTTTCCAGATGGATAATAATGTTGAACCGCTCTCGACCAAGGACAAAAGATATTAATTAACGGAAAAGTTATTTTTGATGGCTTGAATTAATTAATGGGCTAGATAATCTTAAACACGGAAATAATGACCGGGAGCCATATTGACTTAATATGGGTTAAGATGGATGGTAATATTAATTATGTAGTGGGATTAATTAATATTTATGGGCTTGAATTATATTGTGGCTCAATATTAGATATTCAAGATCCATTAGAAGGTCCAATCTTAATTCTCCTAAAGGCCCCCGTAGCCCAACATATAGTCCAATAACCTAAAAAGGTGATTAAAATAAAATAAATATTGTTGCTTAATATTTCCTCCTATTTTCTAAAATTATGAATAAAAGAGGGAGAAAGATTTTCTTTGAATTTTGTTATGGAATGAAAATATGTATTCTTGGAATACAAGATTATCTCATTAAATTCAAGAAATCTCCCACTTGGTTATACATAGTGATAGTTTGAAATTTTGGAAAATAGAGGGCAAAAGAAAGATTTTCTTGATTTTTCTTGAAAAGATATTATGGAAGATATGTATTTCTTGAAATACAAGAATATCTCATAAATTCAAGAAGATCCAAATCTTGATTCTTGCACCTTAATATTTTTCGAAAATTCCATAAACTTGAGGAGGTGGGATTTTGTGGAATATTTTAATTATGGGAAAAAGAATATATGGGATATATTCAAGATTTCTTGGTGACCAAAAAAAGTCTTTTCCCACATTGAAATATCACAAGAATTTCGACCACTCTCACACCTATAAATAGGGGATGATTAGTTCATTCCCAAGTACAATTCCATGTCTTTGGAAATATTAGCAAATCCACATAAGTGCAACAAAGTTTATTTTTTCCTTTTGTTAATTGTTCGCGAGTATTTTTCCAATCGGATTGTCGAGCAAGGGCTAAGGGAATACTTAGGAAGTCCTTTTGGTTAGTCCGTCCGACCCAAGTCAATTGCCATCCCGAGAGAACGTTCACGTAAACCCGTAAACCCGAGATTCGTCGGGTTTTTCGTGGCTTTTTATATGCATGATATGTTGTTGCAATTATTATTTGAATTAATATAGGATTAATTCATGCTAGTAATAATTAAAGAATTAAATTTGTATTTAAATATTCACCCGAATAGATGCAATGAACTCATTCCCCAACAGATTCTTGACACACCAAAATCAAATGAGCCAACCGACGGGTTAAAAATGCGGACCTGTCGGATCACCCACTAGAGATGTCGTCATTGAAAATGGTGGAGGACAAACCCGTAAGGGATTACGCCCTCAAAATTGATGGCCCATCCAACAAACTTGAGGTTCTCGAAACAGATTACAATGAGACTCGATGAATTTGGTATTTCACTCTCTTCCCCAAAAGTTTAAAAGCATTTTGGCCTCATTGGCATTTGTTGCAAGTTTTGGTCTCGGCGAGATGTTGATGGGGCACCAAACTCAAGCTTTGACGGCAAGTGGCAAGTCTTCATTTTTCTAGGCCAAAGGAAGGCAAAGAAAAAGAAGAGGACCAAAAGCCATAAGCAATAAAACTCAATCGCGCGAGGGCGATGGTAAGATGAGGAATGCTTGTGGTGTCAAGGAAAAAATCCAAAGAGAAGTGCTTAAGGCTGCGGTGAAAGAGGCCAATGGAGGTTTGCTGTTCCAACCCCAAAAAGGTCGAAAAGAAAGGTAATTCTCACGCACTAGTTGTTGAAACTTGTTTAGCGGCGTATACTTCTCATTCGTGGGTAGTTGATACGGGATCTGCTAACCATGTATGTTTCACGTTATGGGGCCCTAGTTGACCAGACAACTTAGTGGGAGAGAGATCCTCATCACACTAAGCGATGTTCTGAAAGTAGCGGTTATTGCAATGCTTTCGTAAGTAGCGAGATATTGCAATCTTCACGTAAATAACAGTTATTCTAATGCTACGTAAGTAGCGAATATTGCAATCTTTACATGAGTAGTGGTTAAAGCAGTGGGAGAAGTGCACCTGTCTTTTGAAGATAAAGTGATAAAGTTTTTTTTGGAGATTATCTTTATGTTCCCAGTTTTAGAAAGAATTCACTTCCAGTTTCTAAAATTCTATTAAAGGACACTAAGTTTCTTCTAATAAGAATGACATCATTTCTTGAAATGATGAGTGTATCTGTTATGGGACATTGGCCTAATAATCTCCATACAATTAATGCGGCACACCACTCACTAAATGCATCCTATAACACATCAACTATTTCCGTAAAAAAACATTCATCAGACGTGAACGAGACACTTCTATGACATCTAAGATTGGGACATATTAATTCAAAGAGGATCCAAAGGTTGGTGAAAGACGGTTCACTAGAGTTTCTCCAAGTTGAACCAATTCCAACCTGCGAATCATGTTTGGAGGGTAAGATGACCAAGAGGGGCATTCGAGCCAAGGGAATAGAGCCAAAGAAGTGTTAAAATCGCTTCACCGCGGGCGATGTGGTCCAATGTCATGGCAAGAGGAGGTTACGAGTATTTCGTCACTTTTATTGATGACTACTCGAGGTACAGTTATATTTTCCTTATGAAGCATAAATCTGAGACCTTTGAGAAATTCAAAGAATTTAAGGCTCAAGCAGAGAATCATAGGGAAAAACTTATCAAGTCTCTACGATCCGATCATGGAGGCGAGTACCTCAGCGATGAGTTTTTGAACTACTTGTCGGATGAAGGGATTGCATCCCAGCTGACTGCACCCAGAACCCCTCAACAAAAAGGGGTTGCAGAGCGAAGAAACAGAACTCTTTTGGAAATGGTTAGATCAATGATGAGTTATGCGGATCTTCCCAAGTCGTTCTGGGGTCATGCCTTGGAAACAACGACTTACATTCTGAACTTAGGTGTCATCC
This sequence comes from Stenogyne calaminthoides, assembly GCA_037126765.1. Classification (NCBI taxonomy): domain Eukaryota; kingdom Viridiplantae; phylum Streptophyta; class Magnoliopsida; order Lamiales; family Lamiaceae; genus Stenogyne; species Stenogyne calaminthoides. The sequence goes on from JBBCBC010000006.1 coordinate 6,452,193, forward strand.
AAGTCGGTTCCCAAAACTCCCAAAGAATTATGGACCGGGCGCAAGCCTAGTATGAGACACATGAGAATTTGGGGGTGTCCGCCTCGGTTGGACAAAGGCCGGAAATGGATCCTCGATCGAATTAAGGTTGTTTATAGGATACCCCGAGGAACAAAAGGGTGTATGTTTTATGGTCCCAAAGATCAAAAGGTGGTCATAAGCACCCACTTTAGATTTTTGGAGGAAGACTATATGAACTAAAGAAGACCCAAAAGTGAGATTACCTTAAGTGAGCTAAGGGGGCTAACCTCATTACTAACCTGTATAAGATGATATACCAAACGACACACTTTCACAATCGGAGCCTCGTCAGTAGTGGGAGGGTTGTGAGAGACGACTCGAGAGATTCATGGGGATAGGAGAGTCCTCGGACTTGATTCCCCGGACAAGATGAATCGGACCCATGGACATACGATGAGGCAATCCAAGATAAGGATGCGGTTTCTTGGCAAAAAAGGCAATGAAAGCGAAATGGGGTCTATAGATCATAACAGAGTGTGGGAGCTAGTCGAACCACTTAATGGGGTCAAACCTATTGGTTGCAAGGGGTATACAAGAGAAAGAGGGACCGGACGGAAAGGTGGAAACCTTCAAGGCAAGGCTTGTGGCGAAAGGTTATACTCGTAAAGAAGGGATCGACTATGAGGAAACATTTTCACCGTAGCAATGCTTAAGTCCATCCGGGATTCTTTTTTTCGATAATTACAAGATCTCGATTTTGAAACCTGGCAAATGGATGTCAAGACAGCTTTCCTTAAACGGAAGTCTTGATGAGGAAATCTATATGCAACAACCCCAGGGCTTTATTGGAAAGGGCAAGAACACCTAGTTTGTAAGCTCATGAAGTCCATTTACGGACTCAAACAGCATCCGAGCTTGGAACCAATGTTTTGATCATGTTATAAAGTCTTATGGGTTTGATCAAAATGAGTTCGAGAGTTGTGTGTATAAAAAGCGTGTCGGAACTGCATTGTTATTCTTAGTACTATACGTAGATGACATTCTGCTCATCGGGAATGATGTAAATGTGTTATCAGACGTAAGGGCATGGCTTTCAAAACAGTTTGATATGAAGGACTTAGGGAAGCCGCACATCCTTGGGATCAAGATCACTCAAGATCACAAGAAAAATGATGATAGCTTTATCGCAGCTTCATACATAGACACTTGTCTTGAAACGATTCAAAGACATCTTGAGATTCCAAGAAAGACTTCAGACTTTTTAGGCATGGAATCCATCTATCTAAGAAAATGTGCCCTAAGACACAAAAAAGAGAGATGACATGAAAGACATTCCTTATGCTTCTACGTCGGAAGCCTTTATGTATGCAATGTTGTGTATGAGACCGGATATCTCACGGTTGCTTAGATGGTGGCAAAGATATTAGAGTAACCCGGGAAGAACATTGATCGACGCTTAAAAAACATTCGAAGTGTCCGAAAAGAACTCTAGATAGAATGTTGGTTTATCGGGCCGATAGTCTAATCCCCATCTACCACCTGGGACTCGGATTTCCAATCGAACATAGATTCTAGAAACTATCTGCCTCGGTTAGTGTCTTTCATTTGGGAAGTGTAGCCATGAAATGGATGAGTGTGAAGTAAAAACATCACCGACCAACCATGAAAGCCTATAAGTAGCTACTTGTGAAGCGAAGAAAGAACCGGTTTGGCTCTGGACCTTTCTTAGTGGACTTGGATGGAGTTCGAATTTGCCTAACAATATTTGCTAGGGGCGATTCTGCAAATTCAAGGAACCAAGAGTCCACGAGTCAAACAAGCATTAATCAAGGAAATACATCTTATCTACGAGAAATCGTTAAGAGAGGGAGATATAGAGGTGGCAAAGATCGGCGTCCGATGATGACAACCTAGGTGATCCATTCACAAAGGGTCTCCGCCTTTCACATTAGAGAGACATGTGAAAGGATTGGGTGTCAAGACTGTTGCCAATGCATTTTGAGTATAAGTGGGAGACATTATTAGGTTCGTGTAGGTGACATTAGTTATCACGTCTACACGAGACATCTTGATGTATACTTAAAAAGCGGACTTTGAGTATAAGTGGGAGATTGTTGGGATTATAATGAAAAGTATGCTTTTACTTTTGTATAATCGACTAATCGAAATTTACTTATTTACTTTGAAATAAATTGTTTATCATCGATGCTTTAAATATGATTGAATGTTACATATATTTATCGTATATAACTGTTCATTAAATAAGACGTGTTACATTATAGTTAATTTAGTGATATCAAGATCACGAAAGATTAAATTAACAGTTCCTTGTAACTAAAAAGTACACCATTCACGCACCTAGATGGAAATGAACAATCAATCGTGAAAGGTTGTAGTGTAAGGCTCGATTGGTTTGTCTTGACCAAGAGATTACACTAGTGCATGATCGATGCATTGAAGAGGACCTCTGAGGAGGATAAATTCTTCAGAATCAACTAGGAAGAATTAGACCTCGATGGTTAGTTATTTCTTAATCTTCGCCCCTTAAATAGGATTGCGTGTGGTTAGTAACTATTGCTTTGACTTATTATGGGAAGAGAATCGGTGAGATTCAATACCCTATATCTTGGGCAATATTATTGGTCACACGCGATTGCTAAGATTTAATACGGAGAATCGTGGTACAAGCACGCTTTGTTCGATTTGCCCCCTTGGGAGGTTCATAAGTTTTATCATACCAAATCTTGCAAGTGGAACTAGTTTTTAGGTATGAGTAATAATGTTGAACCGCTTCATTTACCAAGGATAAAAGATATTAATTAATGGAAAACTATTTCAAAGGGCTTGAATTAATTAATGGGCTAGATAATCTTAAACACGGGAAATAATAACCGGGAGCCATATTAACTGTAATATGAGTTAAGATGGATAGTGCAATATTAATTATGTAGTGGGATTAATTAACATTTATGGGCTTGAATAATATTGTGGCTCAATATTGATAATTCAAGGTCCATTGGAATGTCCAATCTTAATTCTCCTAAAGGCCCCCCAAGTAGCCCAAGATAAAGTCCAATAACTGAAAAAGGTGTTTAAAAATAAAATAAATTTGTTGCCTATTTTTCCTTGTATTTTTCGAAATTTATGGATAAAAGGGGAGAAAGATTTTCTTTGAATTTTGTTATGGAATGAAGATATGTATTCTTGGAATACAAGATTATCTCATTAAATTCAAGAAATCTCCCACTTGGTTATTCATAATGAGTATTTCGAAATTTTTGAAGAATAAAGGGCAAGAAATATTTTCTTGATTTTCTTGAAAATATATTATGGAAGATATGTATTTCTTGAAATACAAGAATATCTAATAAATTCAAGAAGATCCAAATCTTGGATTCTTGGTCCCTCTTATTTTCGAAAATTCACCATAGCAAGATAAGATGGGATTTTTGTGGAATATTTTAATTATGGGAAAAGAATATAGGAGATATATTCAAGATTTCTTGAGATCAAGAAAAGATTTTCCCACATTGTTTTTTTCCCTAAAATTCGACCACCACCCTATCTATAAATAGGGATGATTCTTTCATTCCCAAGTGCAATTCCATGTCTTTGGAAAAATTAGTAAATCCACAAAAGTGGTGCAACAAAGTTTATTTTTCTTTTGTTAATTGTTCATGAAAGTATCCTTCCAATTGGATTGTCGAGCAAGGACTAGAGAATACTTGGGAAGGACTTTTGGTGTGTTTTTCATATACAAGACCATTGTCATTTCAAGAGGTAAGTTCACGTAAACTCATAGTATTTCCGCATCGTAGGTTTTACGTGAATTGTTTATATGCATGATTTGTTGTTGAAATTATTATTTGAATTAATATGGGTTAATTCATGCTAGTAATAATTGTTAGAATTAAATTTGTATTTAAATATTCATCCCGATAGATCCGGTAAATAATTCCCCAACAGTCCGGTGGTTCGGTGCCCTTTCAAATTAAGCCTCAAGACCCAGTTCGAACCAATCGTGAGCCTTTTTTTTTTTCTTCGAAAAATTCACGATATAGCAGCGGATATGTCGCTAATAGCGACAAGTCGATCGTCGCTAAACCGCCGCTATATTTTCGATGGTATAGCGATTATTATTCTCGACCGGTCCCGACCCATATGTCCGCTTATGCAGTCAGTAGTTATTTGGCGGCGGTAAAAAGCCGTCTCTAATTAGTGACGGTTATGAAATAACCGTCGCTAAATCTTAGCGACCCTCGATTTTTCGACAGTCACAAAATCGTCGCCAAAGTTGTCGCTACTCTGTGTACCCGCTAAAACCGTCGTTAAACCCCGTTTTTTTTGTAGTAATATACAAGTAATGTTTATTGTATTTTCTTTTATTTTTTGTTAGTTGAACGTTTTTCCAGTATTTTTGTACACTCTTATGAGACGTGCGTAGTACACTCTTGGATACTTGGTTCTAATACGAGCATTAACAATGTACGGATCAAACAAGTTTGATTCACACATATTAAAAGATATGATAACAATATTTCGGTGAGATGTTAATGACTTCATTAGTAATTATGATAGTGTTGGACTTGTGAATGATATTGGGAATGGGAACTACTACAAAAAAAAGATTTTTTAATACTTTACTATCAAATAGAATCCCGCCCTATAACCTAAAAGAAAATTGTCCAATACTTCATCCTATGTTTGTTTCGGGAATTAGGTGTATAGAAATCTCTGAAATTATATGAATTTGAAAGTCTTTGATGAATGTAAAAAATATATATATATATATTTTTTGAGATTTTAATAGGTTGAAATTTTATTTTTATATTAAATTAATATTTAATAATAATTAATATTATATTATTATACTTGTATTGAGAGTGAGAAAAATAATAATATGATTGTATTAAATTTTGTAAAAAAAAAAGTATGCATTTATATTTTATAGGAATAGATGTTGAAGTTTAATTTTAAATCTCAAACTATATTAAGTCATGGTTCACAAAATATAAGTCATCCGGGAGAGTCCCATCGTAAAGTTTGAGTGAGTCCTTTCACATATTTATATGTATATTCAGGTGAGTCACGAAATAAATTAACGTAGTGTTAGCTATCTTTATTCGGGTCCGCTTAAATTAGCATACCCGTTTACCCAAAAAATATTTTTCATATCTAAATACAAGGTTTTTATATGAGTAATAGAAATTAAATTGTTTTCAGTATCATGTTTAATTAGTGTACCAAGTCAAGTATAACATATCAGTGTTACGTGTGCTTTTGGGGGAGAGTCATAATTATAATCTTTTTATGTTTCTTATTATGACATAATAAATAAAAGTAAACATAATTAATAGATAAATATGTTAAAGGACAAAAATCGTGTTTGCCTTTAACGCGGCTTTAGACGAAGTCGCAGAGTAAATGGAATGGGGTCAGGATATGTTATGTCTGGGGCTTGTTTGGTTTGGGGAGTGTGTGGAGAGGGTTTGTCCCCCCAATTAGGGGTTATGCAATTCCGCGTGTAAACATTTATCATAATCTTCTCTTCATTACAGACAAACAAGAGCTTTCCAAATACACATCACAAATATTCAAAAAAGCTAACACACTTCAAATTGTTTATATATTTTTTAAAGAAAAATTAATACTACATTCATCCTCATTTACTTTGAGGGTGGAATCCACATAGTTTCTCTTCTATGTGCATATCTCTCTAAATTTACAATAAAATTTTATGCAAAGTACATATAGATCACCAAAATTAAAAAAAAAAAAACTAATGGAGATCACCAATTAAAAAAATATATATATTTGCAACCTAAAAATGAGTACTTCACTATAAAAGTAAACATGATAATAAGAAGGCGTGTGTCAATCTAATCTATTTTTATGCAGCAAAACTCACGTATACATATAATGAAACAAGCATAAGAAGAGGAATTGAATCAATGAGACTGACCAGTTTGGTTTGCAGAAGTACATTGATTAGTTATGATAGAATTGTGTAGGTAAGATTAAAATTGAATTAATTGAACTTAATTGTTTGAAACAAAATATGTATTTTGATGGTAGGATTTGTAACTCTTAATCTTATACTGAAAAATCAATATATATAAGGATTAAAATATTAATCCCGATCAATCCAACTCCATATAGAAATTAAACACATTTTAATATCCGGACTGTAAATATATCCTGAACCTCCATCACACAAACCAAATAACTAATTACGTGGGAATAAAACCAAACAGGATGGAGAGATTTGCATTCTAAAACAACATTATGATGTAGTGGAGATATATACGCTTAGACTTGGTAAATATATAGATGATAAGATTCTAATTAAGTAAAGATCAAGTCTATTAATAATCCACCTCGAATTATGTAACGATATATATATATATATATATATATAGTGACGGAGCCAGGATTTTCGATCAGGGGGCCCAACTAATAGGAGAAAAATAGTTTTTTGGTCCTATAATTTTTCTGTATCTGTTTTTGTCCAAAAAAATGTAACTGTTTAATTTTGGTCTCAAATTATTTTTATTGTCCAATTTTTGGTCTCATTTTCACAAAAAATAGAAAATTTTATCATTTTCAATCATGCACAAGTCACAAGTCGATTAAAATTGAGGGTTTTCGAGCTCGTAGCTAATATAGACGTTGACTATTAAACAAAAACTCACTTTTTAAAGAATTAGAAAGAACATGAAACTTCCTCCTAAATTGTGAAAAATATGAAATTTTATTTAACAGTTAGCGTCCACGTCAGCTACGAGCTTAGAAACTCTAATTTTAACTGACACGTGACTTGCACATGAAAAACGACTAAATTTTCAGTTTTTTCAGCGAAAATATTGTACAATTGAGATAGCTATGTGACCAAAATTAAATAGTTAAATTTTTTGGGACGAAAAAAGAATTACAAGAAAGTTATGGACCAAATTTTTTTTTCCAACTGATAGTAATAAAAATGTACGAAAATAAAAGTTTAAAACAAGAACATAAACTAATACCTACACTTATATAATCAAAATTTTAAACGTAATTACATAACATTAAACTATAACATTCCTCTTCAACTTTTCATGATTTGGAAGCACTGCATGATCTTTTTTTATATTAACTTTCTAAAAAATATTTTTTCGATGTATACAACAAAATAATTATTAATTCAATTTTTTTCTCCCATTTGGTTAAGTAGTGAACTCTAGATGAGTTGCATTGCTGAAAATGTTCTTCCCACTATAGTTGTGGCAATGAGTAAGATCAATGATGACTTAACAAGCAAATAAACAAATGAGAATACAATATAATTTTTACTATAGCAACTATCTTTTAAGCAAGACCTCCTATTCCAGTAACCGTAGAGAAATTTTCATCTAAACTCACATCAACAATAAAATTTCCTAATTGATTGTCAAATTCAAATAGAACAACTTAGTTTTATTCAAATATATATATATGTGATTACTTTTTTTTTATATTATATAAATGTGTCATTACTAAAGATACACTGAAATTTTTTAAAAATCTTAGGGGGGCCCAGTGCCCCCTGGCCTCTGTACCCTTTCTCGCTCCATCCTTATATATATATATATATATATATATATATACTAGTTCGTATTTCCACGTATTACACGGGGTTGAAATAATTTTTACGATATAAAAGAAATTCTAAAAACTCGATGTAATATATATACAAAATAATTGCACAATTGTAATTAACATTCGTAGTGAATTCATAAGTCAACTTGCTTACCTTAATATTCCATGCAATATATACAACACATGAATATTAATCGTTATGAACAAATTAGAAGAAACTCCTTCACAACTAATTCAATACTAAATTACTTACCTCAATATTCCGTGCAATATGGAAAAACTCCATGCAATATATAAAATAATTGCACAATTGCAATAAACATAACCAATTAATAACTCAAATTACTTACCTCAATATTTCCTATAATAAAAAAAAAATCATATTAAATATACAACGCAAAATTTGATTTTGTTTGCTTAGATAAATCTTCTCAAATATATTACTTTCAATGTCATCAGATTTTTTAGATTGTGAACCTCGCAAATGAGCTTCTCCCTACACTTCTTCAAGGAACAATCTAGTTTCTTCATAAAAAGCTCTCCTGCCAAGAGGGTAATGCAAGCATCTCTGGCAAGCAGGATGAATCAAAATATATAATGATATATATGTAAATATATTTTTATAAATAAAGTAAATGATGTAAACATATGTATAACAAATTTTACGTAGATATGATTAGCTAAAATTTTGTAATATCCTTCAAACAATTAAAATTTTCAAAGTTTATGTATGATAAATATTTGGCTAAAAATAGATACTTTTACAAAGATAATTAATAGATTTATAATAATTTTTTGAATTCTTATTTTTTTTTAAATTTACATAATTGATTAGATGAGTTGAATTGAAATTTGAGAACGGTAAATATTCATAGCTAACAATAAAGTTGTAAATATTTATAACATCATTAATACAACTCATAAAATCATTTCACGTCAATACTCCTTGCAATAAACAAAAAGATGGACATGATCGCTATGAACAGAAAAGAAGAAACCTAAAATAAAATTTTAATTTAATTATACAATTACAATAAATATTTATAACTAATTCAAAACTCAAATTACTTACCTCAATACTCCCTGCAATATACAAAGCAAAAAGATGGGTGTGATAAAGAAACAATAAATTAAAATTTTAATTTAATTACACAATTACAATAAACATTCCTAACTAATCACTATGAAGAATCAAATTAGAAGAATCGAAAAAATAAATAAATTACGGTAGATAGGTATAAGAAACCATAAAAATTAAGCAAAAATCATAAACATGCAATGATATTACAGCGTCTATCGAAATTACCTACTGTGTCGAATTGTTCGTTCATCCTTAATCGGCCAAACAATTTACGCTGAACTTGCTTTTCAAAAAAAAAATAAAAAATTACGCTGAACTTCATTCTTCTTAAATTAAATGTTGCCTGGAAAATCGAAGTCTATTTGGGCCAGAAGTCAACTAACACATCTAAAGATATGGAGTATTGGTTATAGTATAAATACCCAATTGAGAAACTAACCTAATACTAGAGTATTTTTTACGAACAAACAATATATTAATCAAATACACACACAAAAAGAAAACAGAGACAAATTGGCGTAGGGGTTGTGAGTTGTGGTAGCTGCAGGGCAAGCGAGGCGACTTGGGGGAGTCGCTGGGTGATGGTGCCGCTGAATGGTGATAGGCGGAAGCTTTTGAGATTAATTATAAAGGGAATTTCGCCTTGTTTCCTCAATTGAAATGAGAGACCTGGGGTTCGATTTCGCTGGAGCAAATGGAGATATGAGAGTTATAAGGTGGCTTGGTGAATTTGTGGAGTATTTGGGTGTTTGGTGTACTAACTATTAATAATTAACAACTAACTTTGTCCGATAAAAAAAATAAAAAAATTGAAGGTTCTGAGAAAGGAGGAGAAATTAGGGGTTTGTGGGAAAAAGGATAAATTTGGTAATTTCTTATTTTAGTCGGTGTATTTACCAATTGAGTGGGTGTTAATAACCGTACCCCCTTTTAAAATGGGGCCATTTTAGCCTTTTTTAAAAAAAATAAATCTTTATTAGCCCAAGACAATCCAAATATTGGTAAAAGCAAGAAGAAAGATAAGTGGGCTGGGCTGGGTTGTAAAAACAAAAAAAAGTGCAGTTTCTTCAATCGGCCTCCTCTTCCTCCTCAACCCTAAATCCTCTCTCTCTCTCTCTTCCTTATAATACATTATAAAAAATTAAGCATGTAATAAAATGAGAAGATCCACAATAAAAACTATTCTTGCGCGTAGAAAGACCAACATGCATATATAGTTCTCACATAACATATAATATCTAGATACATTCTGCACACAAACTTATTTATATCTAAAAAACACACGTACAAGCACTTACACACCAAAAAAAAGAAAAAAATACATTAATTAATACATGATAACTACTAACAATTTTTTTTTGTTGTTGCTCATAATTAATGACACTGATTATGGTATCCCTATAATAGGGAAAAATGGGATGTAATAACTAGTGGGTGCTAGGCCCCACTCTCTTGGCAAAGGTAAATCCACGGTCTTGGAAGAAGCAAATCCTTTGTCTTTACCTTGACATTTCCCCTTCATAGGGCATGATCTGTAGAAACTGAGAGGCTTGGAAGTAGTAAAAAACATGCCTGATGATTCCCTGGCATTAGCAATTGGGATGGCGGAATTCTTTGCTGAAACATAGAGGCGATAAGATCCTCCCATGATCTTGGCCATACAATTTGAGGGAGCGACTGGTTTCTGACCGTCCGATGGAAGACCAGTTTGAAAACTGCCATCCTGTTCTGTGTATGCAACATTCAACTTCTTCACTTTGTCGCATTTTACCAACACTTGAACTCCTGGAGATGAAACAACCAAATTAACAAGAATGTATAATAGTGTCCTCTTTTTTAAAATGAAGGTAATTGTAGACTAACTTATTTTTTTAAAATAAATAGGAGTTTTATCAATTTTGGATCTGAAAAGTAAAATAAACTATTAATTAGGGTCTTCAGCAAATTAATGACAAAATAAAAAAAGAAAGTAAGAATAAAAACATGATTTTTTTTAGGCCTCTAATTGATAATTTACTACTTCCCAAGCTCTAAATTCATGACAATATTCTTGAGAAATTTAATTTAATGATGATATATATATGTTTTTTTGTAATAATTAAATTTTAAGGGTATTTTTTATACTTGCTAAAATGATTATGAGCAAATACATACTCCCTCCATTTTTAATTAGATGTCGTTTTAGTTTTTTAAAATATTTTTAAAATAAATATCGTTTTGAGATTTTCTTCCCCTTTATCTCATATTTGCCCTTAATATGATAATTTCAAATTTTAAATTTCCTATAAAAATATTGTGTGTATATTTTTTCAGCCAATAACAATTATTGTTAAGAATATTTAAATAATAATAATTAATGTTAATTTTGAAAAAAAAAATATGTTCTTAATTTATTTTAAAAATTCCAGAATGAAATCTATTAAAAAATAGAGGGAGTATCAAACTTTGAAATTGTTACCTAGCTGTTTTTGATTTTCCGACAATATCAAATTAGGAGTACATCACTATCTTAAAAATACAAACAATTATAAACACCCCACACCAGGTATATACACAAAATTAATTAAGCCCAGAAATCATCGGTCGAGATTTCTTGTCGCAAAATAATTAACATCTTCCGTTATATCGACTAAATGAATGACACACACGAGATTTAAATAACTACCACACTATTTTCTAATTCCCTTGTTCTCATTCTTGTCTTAAGTTTATAATTTATTTGAGTCGCAGCTAAGATGTTACATCGTAGTATAGTGTAACATTAAAATATCATTTATCTTGGATAAAAATATCACTTCCTTATAAGCAGAAGTTTTCACAAAGAATATCCCTTTTTACAACATTAATTCACAAGGTTTAAAAAACAACAATTTTACATGAAGCAACTAAGAGTAATAATATGAAGATATACACTCCATAATACACCTATTTCTGATATGTAATTAGAAAGATTAATGAAAATTCATATTTTATTTTATAAAAACGATGAATATTAATTAGAATGAGAAACCTGAGAGATCGGAGGGTGTTGGGCAATCAAGGCAAGTGACTGATCCTTTGAGTAGTTGATCAGCCTTTGCAACACCCAAACTGATGATGATAAACAAGAACACAACTACAACTCCAGCTTTAATCGCCATTCAAAAGCTTAATTATAATCAAATGGTTATAAAATGTGTGTGACAAAAAAATGTAGCAAAGGGCTTACTATAAATATTGCACCATGTATCGAAGAAACACTAAATGCTGCTTGAGTTGGTTGGTGGTAACATAAAGTTGTAGCTAGTACAAACACTAATTAATTTCCACTTCTTGAATTTATTGTAAAGATGAAAATTTTCAAATTTCTTGTGCATATCATGTGTCACTTTTTTCTTGCTATCCAAGATTTTGCTTATTTCTTTTTCTTTATTTGCTCGTGTGTATAATAATTATGTAATTTATGTATTGATGCAACACGAAGTGAACTTTACATGTTACGTGTATAATAATATATATTGTGATTTTGAATTCATCATTTCCACATAAAAATGAGTTTGAATTACAATTCGTCCTATAAATTTGGCCTCAAATAGATTTAGTCTCATAAGTTTTTTGGTCATCGATTTAGTCTTAATAATTTTGACAATATTCAATTTTAGTCTCAATTTCATTCAAAAAACTCAAAACGACATTGTTTTGCCGTTTTAATTTGTGGCTTTCCGGCGGATAACGTGACTAGATTGCACATGTTTTTTTTAACAGCTGGATTTTCATGCATATAATAAAAAAAAAACAAAAAAAAAACATAAAATTAAAATGGAATTGATGATAAGAATTAGTCAAACACACTTAAAAATACATGTGGTTGCCCAGTCTTAGCATCCGTTGGAAAGACCCAAAATGAAATGACAAAACAAAGTCGTTTTGAGTTTTCCGATCGAAATTGGGACTAGAATTGAACATTGTCAAAGTTATTGACTAAATCGATTTACAAAAAACTCATGGAACTAAATCTATTTGATGTTAAAACTATAAGATCATTTGTGATTCAAACTCCATAAAAACTATACATTAATTCTATATAAGATATTATTCGTGTAAACTATTCATTTGTGACTCAACTTTACACTAAAATTCGACTCACTTGTTCTGATTCTACATACTAATCGTTTTGAATGAAATAAATTTATCAACATATATACCAAATATTCGTATATACCCCATATTTTAAAAGAGTTGGTCAACCATGAACCAAATATATGCTATAAAACTTAAATTATTTGACTCGTTTCACCAAAATCAACATATTTTTCTAACCCAACTAACTTGACTCGTATCATACTCTGAATAAATTTAAATACCTATGAATTAAAAATAAAAAAATTATTGTCATTTTGAAAATAAAGCAAGGGGATGCAAGTTTCTTCACCATTATCTACCTTTGAAAGTTTTACCTTCTTCCAATAAGTTCCCTATTTAATGATTATTATGTCATTATAATTGCAGGTGGAACCCACGTGGTGATCCATGCGTGGATATAGAGATTTTTGCCTCACTCGTAAGCACCGAATCTTTTCCATATATATTTAACATTAATTATGGTTTTTTCGTTACTTTAATTAGTCGTTTTCGCTGGTTCACTATCTAGAAAATATAAAGTCGCTGGAAAATTGGGTTGGAGCTTTTTATATAAGTGTGCATGTTGATGTTGATGTGCCATAGTTAACTAATTTTCTGTTACTTAAAAGCAAAATTACCAAGTTTTTCAATATTATCACTCATTATTTTTTATAATAGGAAAGAAACCTTTTTGTTTTTTAAACATAATAGGAAAGAAACTTAGAATGGATTATTTCACAACAGTTTTTTTAATTTGATCAAATCTAAATTAATTAGTGTACAATTCATGAAGGGGCTCAACACGAACGTGATTAGTTTAGTAAAATGTAAGTAATTTTATGTGCATATTTATAATGAAGAACGATGTAATTTATCAAGTATAACATGCATAAATTAAACTAGTGAAAGAATATTATTATATATTGCATAAAACCAGTTTCCCTAATTGAAGAAATAATTGGAAAACGAAAAGACAAGTACAAAAATGAGTAACAATTAACAAACCCAAGTACAAACTCGTACGAGTCAATTTCAACATTTTGTTCATTCGGTTTTAATTGTGTCTTAAGACTCATAACTCTATAATTTGGAATTATATTATATTGTTTAGAGGGAATTTAATTTGCTTACCCACAATTAACCATTCGTCATCTTGAAGTTTTACAGATTCGAAAATTATGATGAACAGTAAAAATGTGTTTTTATTTGAAAATTTTATTTTATATCAAATCAATGTGCAAAAGTGTATGAGTGTATCTTTAGATGTGTGTATATATTGCAGTGGAATTTTGAAATTTAAACTTTTAAAACTGGATTCCAAAATCTCAAATCCTAATTTAGATGAATTCCAAAGTAAGCAAACCCTAAACGAACGGAATGAGATCACCCGTTACATTATTGATATTCCACCCTGTATTCTATAATATGGATGGATGACATGTAGAATAATAAAAAAATTCAACGAACCACCATATTCTGAGTCCATATGTTAAAAATTCCGACAGGATAAAACACTAATGTAATACGAAAAGTGAAACAGAAGAATCGAACCGTAAACGAACGTAGTACGATAAAATGAATCAACCGGACATCCTCATGAAACTGATACGAGATTTAGAAAATAAATAAATGCAAATAAAGTAAAAGGGATTAAATTTTTTGTAGTCCTGTAACTTTGTATCGTTTTGAAATTAGTCCCGATTCTTTTGACTTTTTTATTTTGATCCTGTAAGTTTCCTAAAATTTTGAAATTGGTCTTTTTTACCAGCTGCTGTAGGTTACCAAGCAAGTAAACATCACATATGTAATTATTTTATTTTTCTTTTTAATTTCAAAGCGTCACTTGAACTTTCTTAATCCTAATAATTTTGATAAGTTTTTAGGTCGGGTGTAAAACAATTTGTATATTAAAAGACAAAGCGAATCAGATCAATTTATTGTGTCTAAACTGACCTAAAAATAAAAAAATTAAATCAATAAATGCAGAAAACCACTCCCACTTCTTAAAAAAATACGAAAAAAGATCCCGACACAAATTATTTAGATTAAAAAAAATTAGGTGGCATTTCGAAATTAAAGGAAAAAACAAAATAATTACATAAAAGTGGCGGTTCGCATTTTTGATGACCTTTCTTCTAATGGGTTAAAGGACCAATTTCAAATTTTTTGATAACTTACCGGACCAAAATCAAAAAATCAAAACAATTTGGACCAATTTCAAAACGAAACAAAGTTTCAGGACTACAAAAAATTTGAACCCAAAGTAAAATTATGCAGTATAAATATCTAGTAGAGGAAACAAATTAAGTTCCAACAACCAACAGCCTCCCAGTTAATTTTCATCACAGGTACCCCAGCCCAGCCCTCTGAGTAGGACATTAAATTCTTCAGTAAGGTGGTTGGCCACCTCATCTCTCAACTTTCTGCTCTCAACTCTCAAAAACAGAGATTGTCTGACCCACCCACTCTTTTACCACAATATTATCTGTAAGCTGATATTTATTCGTACATGAATGCCTACAGAATTACAAGTATTTAAAAATGAGAGGGAGCTATTATTGTAGGCATTCAACTCCCATATCTGCATACCTATAAGTCCAACTTAGTACATGCTGCATCCTACCTAAGAGCACTCCAACATCGGTTATGACTTAGCTGGACTGTATAGTTACATATTTTGCTTGCAGCTATATAGCCCTTCAAGGAATAATGTGATCAATCATAAGAATTAAGCACATCATATGATACATAGCCGTTCAAGGAAGCGATTCAATTATTCTCCACACTTGCAATAGATGATTTTTCATTGTGCAATAAACAAAATGTTCTGTCAACCCTCTGAAATAATTCATCGTTCAAATAAATTCCACGTCTATTTTTGTGACGTTACTTAATTTTGTCCATTGGTTTTCAGGTTTTAACAACCAGCTAGAATGTGTGTTTCCCACAGTATAATTATATTTGAGAAGAAAATCTAAGTCCCACCTCATTTTTGGTTTTTCGGGGATGAGTTAAAGAAAGGATAACATTTTTAAAACATTTTTTTTTGGATATAATGAAAATTTACTTATTATACTCCTAAAAAAGTTAAATTTCTCAGTCTCCGTCTCAGCTACAGGGAGTATCTCATGCCAAAAATTCATATGCCATATGTTTCTTTCAACTAATTAAAGGGCAACTCTTTCTGGTGCAGCTTAATTTTCTTCGCAGCTAGTTTGTCCTGATAAATGCTTCCAAAATCTGGTTCTACCAAATATTTCATGTCGTAGGGTCAATTCTCCAAAGAAAGAGCACAAGTGAACTTTACCTGATTTAGAAGTGTGCATCTTACTAATTTTTAAGTTAGAAACAGAGGAAACTTATTGAGACCTTAAGTTCAGTTGCATCAGAAGAAGAATGTGTTCAGAAATCAGAAGAAATAGTTGAGACAGAAACACATACTTGCAGCATGTTCAATAAAGCAGCAAACACCAAAGATCCAAGTCTGTTATGATCTTACACTTCAACAAATGATCATTGAATGTTATAATAGGAAATTTAACACAAAACACACCATCATAATGTACAAAACGAACACACAGAACTAAATTATTACTCATTTTAATCGAGCAGTAAACAAGTACCGAAAGTGAAATACAAATGTAATCACCTCTAATATGGTAATCGAATCAAACATTCCAACCCAGATGATCCAATCCAGAAATAATGTTTTATTTTTCGAATCTCAGAGGCCTTGATTCGGATAGTCTTTACACAGATTTACTGCACAAACTCAACTAAATAAATGGCTCATTTAATGAATGTTTTGAAGCAGAACAAACACGTTGCAACAACCTAAATATCAACCCATGTGAGCAGTGATACAACTATTGTAGGAAAAGTAGCCAACTACAACTCATGGGTATGTTTGTCTTGTAAAGGTTTCTGGTAAAATCTAAGCATATTATGTTAAATTAACATAGCATTTGATATTGACATATTGTACTAACAATAATAAGTCGGAGGCGAAAGAAATTGCATTTCATCAAGTTACAATAATGTTTTGGGGTCCAATATTGCCCTTTACTTGATTCTCACTTTCCACTTGTACTGTACACACAGATATGAGTCTATTGCTGAGCTAGATCCCTAGGACCAATAAATAGACCTATTACATAGGCTGGTCACAAAAAGTTTGTGTTATTCTTACTTCAATTGCACCCTCCATAATCATCCTAAAATTATTACATACACAGTTGCTAGAACTTCTTATTAAGGCTAAGACATAAGAGCTCGTCTAGTTTGATTATCTAGTATTTTCATGAAACTCCTGTCACTTAACTTGCCAATATGCTATTATTTGAAATTTTGCACATCCCATGAGGCCATGACCAAACTTTAGGCGGCGAGTTACCCTCCATAAGTCAAGAAGTGTTCTATTTGATGGTAACTTTACCAGTTTTAGAAAGTACTCATTTGAAGGACTTGCCAATTTTTGGCCACCTTTGGATGAGCTCCACAGGTTATTTACATGCACAAGAAAAGGCTAAACTTCTTGACCTAACCTGGATTCAACTAAATGCTTCTTGACCTAACCTGGATTCAACTAAATGCTTCTTGACCTAACCTGGATTCAATTAAATGCAAAATTATCAACACACTAACAAAGTTTGCAATGCTATCACCAACTTAGTAAGGAAAACTAAGGCAAGATTGTCGTTTTTAGTTATTAGACACACAGGCCCTAACAATTCTTCTCCTAATTGTATGGGTGAATAAAAAAGTTATTAATGAAAAAAATTATCCTCTAATACTTTACAGACCATGCATTGGAACAAATGGCATCTGAGATATACAAGAAGAGATCACTAAAGCAGGCAGCTGCTAAGGCAATAAAAGGCAAATTTTCTATAGAGTTTCTGCTCAAGCAAGCATGTCAATGGGGAATTTCAATCTGTGCAAGCATCATACAGACTCCCAAAAGTGTGTCACAAAGATGCACCAACATCGTGAAGTAAACAGATGGCTTCAACAAATCAATATTCGGTGAGATCTCTCAAGCAATCAATCAAACAGAGATGCATGTAGAAGTATCACTATCAATAGAGTAGAAAAGTAAACACCCTAAAATAATTAACACTATATTACTAAGCATAGCACCAGTAGAGGATAACTCAACAAGACTTTTCAGGTAAAAGGTAATAAGATTATAACAGTCACACTCACCTTTTTGTTAAAATTTATACATTCAATCCACAATTGATAGAATTCAAGAGGTAACCACCATTGGCACCATAAGATCTCCAATATGATTCAACTGACAGTCTAAATTGTAGAAGGCCCTATAATCTATACAAGCCAGATTAAGGGTGTGTTTTGAAACACTTAAAACAGCTTACGAAAGCACTTATTTTCAAAAGCTGTGAGAGGGAGCTTTGAAAATAAGTGCTTCTGTAAGTTGTTTTAAGTGTTTCAAAACACGCCCTAATTCAAGGCATGATCAATCACTTTAAAACAAGTGATCTCAAATGAGCATGGCCTCGGACTGAGTTATGCTAAAACTTACAGCATCATCAAATCAGATTAATTTAACTGTAATTCGCAAGTAAAAACAAATCTCGAATAAAACAAAGTCATGTTAAGCAAGCTGTCAAATAGTTCAAGCTGGCTGAAGTTTTAACCAGTGCAATTAGTCAATTGCCACAAAGAAAGAGAGATAAACATGAAAGCATCTCATGCCGAGTACAGCAACTAACAAACATTAACAACAACGAAACCAAGATGATATATTTCGCCCCATAACATACGTAGTATATGTAAATCTGAAAAGATAAGTGAATAATCGACAAATTGGCTATCAGTTCAATGAACATTATGTACAACTAAGCGTACTAATATAAAATGAAATCATATAATCCAATCTAGACTAGGGGAATAAAATTAGTGTAGTGAGGAATGGGAGAGGGATGAATTATTTCTTCAAAGTGAGGTTTCCTAGGGGGGAATTATTTCTTCCCAGTAATCCAGTATATATCTATAGATGTAAACAAACGGAGCTATCAATCAATCAATCAAGGAAACCAGTCTTTCTCCAAATAGCGTTACGCACCTGCCTGAGATCCCTCCCTTTCAAAGTCCGACCAGCCCCCTCCAGCACAGAGCAAGCGTACATCGGCGATTGCCTAGACGCCGCCACCTCGTGCGGCGGCAAAATCACCCCACTGTTGTCCTCCTCCTCCACCTCCTCATCTTCAGATGCGAGGTCTTCCAACTCCCTCGCCCTATTCCGCAACGCAACCGGCATAACCAGAATGTTCACCGGCGCCGATTGATAACGCACCCGCACAGTATCCGTCTGTGACGGCGGAGGTCTCGGAATCATCATCCTGGACGAAATCGACGCCGCCTGAGAGGTCGAAGACGAGGAGGAGAGGGAATTCGAAACCGACGCCTTGTGGTTGAATACGGGGCGGCTGTCGGGTCCGGATCCGGATCGGCTCTTGATGTTACCGTTTAGGGCAGCTAATATGCCGTAATGATTGCGATTGATGGTCCTGGCGGGGCTAGGTTTCGGATTGAGGTACCGGTTCGTCGGAGACGGCGATGAACTCCCCGACGGCGTGCTGAAAATATCCTCTTCGGAGAGTTCGATTGGGGTTGTGGTGGAGGGCGATTGGGGCTGTGACTGTAGTATCCCCAAAAATCTCTCGGCCGACGGGGGGCTAGGTTTTCGATGCTGGCGGCGGAAAGTGGTGGCGGCGCCGCCGCCTAATTGTTCCATTGGAGCGGTTGTGTGAGTGAGTGAGAGAGAGTGGAGGGGTTTTGAAGGAGTAGTCGGATTTCTGTCGAGCGATAGGTGCGCACACAAATTTATGTCGCGCGACACGTGCGACACTCTGATTTCTGTCGCGCGACGCGCACGACTGGATTTTTTTTTATTATTTTTTTTATATTTATTTTTTTGCTTTATAATTTTGTGAGTGTGAGTATCTATTATGTTACATATCGAAAAAATGGAAATGGAAATATCGAATTATGTTATTATGTTTAAGATGTCGAATTTTGTGAGTGTGAGTATGCATTATGTTACTATGTTTAAGATGTCGAATTTTGAGTTAATAAATATATTTTTATTATAAAATTATTGATTTAAGTAAAAAAAAACATTTATGATAATAGACTTAATAGTAGACCGTTTAATTTATATTTTACAAAAATTAAGCATCAATTTAATACAACCTTAAAATACATGACATTTAAATGTATTTTCTCCAATCCAAGCGCTCCCTCTTTTGCATCACTGATCCTCCATGACCGTCAAAATATAATCGGGTGTTTCTCCATTCTTGACGCATGAATGTTGCACAAACCTTGAACAATGCGATTCTTAAGTCCTCATCCAACTACATATGATTTAGAATTTCAATTTACAAGTAGAATAGAACTATACAATTTATTATTCAACTGGAATGCACCGCGATGTAAAGCTAAAAATATGACTTCTGATGCAAAAAGAAATTTGTGAGGTTAGTAGTATAAACTTTAGAAAGAATATGACTTCTGTGTATATATGGGTGAAGAGTAATGACATTTTCTGTAATATTATAAACATTGTGAATTGTGAATTATTACTCTCAAAATTATTAAAATGTTACATATGATAAGTTTGATATTTTTCAATATTACCTCTTTAAAAAAAACAAAATATTATATTATATTATGCACCGATTTGAAAATTTCTAAAACTATATGTAACATAATACACCGTCAAAGTGTATTTTTCTTGTTTATTGATGTCTTTCAATGAAATAATAAATATTTTTAAATGAAATAACTAATAAATTCAAATCTAAATAACTAATATTTTTGAATGAAACAACTAATACTTTCAACCCTAAACAAGTAATATTTTTTAATAAAACAAATAAGCCTTCATATATGACTGCATATTTTTTTAAAATAATTAGAATATTTTTACCTAATTAATTAATTATCTTACATTACATATACAACACAATAAACTAAATAATAAAAGGAAAAAAAAATACAATAAACTATATAAATAATAAAAGGAAAAAAATTATAATAAATAATTAATCATCACTTAATTATCTAACTCAATTATCACCTTATCATCACATTTGTGCGATTCGACTAAACTTGTCAAATTGCACAAATGTGCATATAGCACCAATGGGGTTGAAGGGATGTATTCAGATTCTCCCGAGAGTGAGGAATCTGGTGTGTCAGAGCGCACGCTGAGCTTGTTTTTAAAGGCTTTTCTATTGGATGCTTAAAGTCAAAGAAATGAATGATTTTGCTTAGCTGTCCTTTTCTGCTGCGTATGTGTATCATGTTGTATACGTGTCTACGTAACGTATAATACATCGAAAATTGATCTAAATGTTTATGTAATTATGATTACATAATTTATTTTATAAAAAACATAATCACAATTCACAAATGTACTATTGTATTTAATGTTACTAAAGATAAAAGACAAATAAGGTGCAAAAAAAATTTCTGAGTGAGTGATTTATAATTATCCGCAGAGAAAAAAGGGGTGAAAAGTTTAATTCAGTTTAAGGACTTAATTAGGAGGCATAATGTGATACGTTTGACAATTTCCAATTGCTATCAAACTCGTGAGCTGTGAAATTTGGTGAGATTTCAATTTTGTTTTTCTTGAAAAGGAGGTTATCTGTCTCTTGACTTTTCTAGTGTGTAGAATTTAATAATGTTCCTTTAAAAATTTCTTTTTCTATTTTAACTCTTATAAAATGAAAAGAAAAATAATAGTAATTCAATTAAGGTCAAGGTCAAGTAATGGAGTCGTCGATCTTATTTCATAATGTATTTTCAAATCATATAATTTATTATATTAAAATATGTAAATTGTTTACGTTGATCTGCATAAACTATTGATATAAAAAAATAGTTATCTTGGCTTCGATTAAAAAACAAATCGAATCTCTCAATATAACAAGTTATATGATTAAAAATATAATAGGAATGCACGGTTAAAGGCTGAATATCTTGATGTGAGCGAGGGTTTTGAGTCAAAAATACGTGCAAAATTATTTGAGAATTTTTCCACAGAATTGTTACTTGCGAAATGATCTCATATTTACCAAAGATATTGTCCCAGATTTCGCAGGATTTGGCAAGATCGCAAGATTGTCCCATACTTATCACTTATTTATCTTTACTTCGTCTTTATCAATTTTATTCGTATTTATCTAGTTGTTAGGATAAATTTTGTCTTTGATTTGGTTTAGCTAATATTTAATTTGTGTAACTCTTTTGTTTTGAGGAATCAATGAATAAAATTAATTTTTCTTTAGCAACTTTATTAAAAATCAATCGATCTCTTGTTAGCTTCACATTTGAAGCGCATTTATTTTATCGTGTTTTTCTATTCGTTCTCCTACTAATTTGCTTTTTTAGATTTAATTTATCGTGTTCCAAAATCGTGGTTCTCATCATATGCATAAGACCCAAAAATATCTTAAGCGCAACTTTTTCATAACCCAAAAATATCATTCAATTTTTTTTAATATTACTATTTAATACAAAAAATATTAATTTAACATATAAAATGTCACTCTTTTATATTATTAAACAATTATATTTTATATGATAAAAACTAACCCTCCGTATACTAAATAATAATATGGCAAAAACTTGTATGCAATATTGCATGCAAGCCATATATGCAATTAGAGATTAATTGAGTATTTTTTCTTTTTTAGGTAGGGGCTCGCAACGCCACGGTGAGGCGGGGCTTATTCTTTCTCGCATCGCGCAGCCACTAGATTTCTTCAGTTTTGATTTTCACGATGCTTCTTCAGGTTTTTCCTTCTCTTCTCTTGTTCTTCTTTTTATTTTTTCTTTTCCATATGTTTCTCACAAATTTACATGTCTTTATGTACTCTCCTCACACTGTTCTTTAAATTTATAATCTTGGACTGATGATTTTTTTCACGCTTGTACTGATTTTTATTCATGTAGTAACACTCGTTTGTTCATAGGGTAACACTCTTTTGTTCATGTAGTAACACATCAAGTTGTTCTTTAAATCTGTAATTTTGAATTTGAGGATTTCTTTTCGCTTTTGTCTTTGGTTTTTGTTCATGTGGTAACACATTTTTCTTCATAGGGTAACATTTTTTGTTCATGTGGTAACACGTTTTTCTTCATAGGGTAACACTTTTTGTTCATGCAATAACACATATCTTTTTAGTAATATGTAACATTGTACACATGTCGTCATGATACTAAATGAATACTCATGTGTTACCATATGAACAACAATGTGTTACCATATGATAATATATATTTTTTTAAATGTAATTTTTATTTCACGTAGTAACACATATCGTTTTTATAAGTATCACATTTTTTTCATGTAGTAACACACAGAAACTTGACAAAAATAAAAAAAAAATATTGAAAAATTATGTGCTCAATAAGAATCAAACATGTGACCAAATACATTAACAATAAACCTCAAACCATTAAGCTACAACACATATTTGATAAAGTTATCTTCTATAAATATATAAACATCACAAAATCCGCCCAACCTGCCCACCCACCCACAGCCGCATGCCCGACCAAGGCCTGTCCGGGCCAATTCCCCACTTATTTTTTTTTTATTAAATTACCTTATTTATGATGTATTGCATATATTCATAAAGTCCAATATTTCACAAGAGAGTTACTCTAATAGTATTTGGACCATTGGGAAGTCTTCTCTATATAATTAATTAGGGAAAGTAGGGATAGAGTTGTAAATAGCCCAATGTAAAAGTAAATATTCTTTTATGTCATTAAATTTCAATTTGTTATTTTCTAGTCAAGAGAGTTATTATTTAGACTCTTATACCCCTATTTAATTAACTAAAAGAATTAAATGAAATAGGGAAAAAACAGTTACATTTAAAAAAAAAATATTAGCGGTTTTTTCTCCTAAAAATTAGAACAACTTTCTCTCTCCCTCATCCGATCAACACTCTAATACTATACCATATTCAAACATTAATTCATTCCGTACAATATTTTATTCAGCTCGTACTACCATTAATTCACCCCGTACAACACTTTATTAAGGGTGTATTACCATTAATTTACTCCATACCACTCATTATTGAGGTTATACTGGTGGAAAATAAGGGGTGCCCGGATCTATTCGAGATGAATTTAAATACATATTTAAATTAATCAATTAAATACTAGCATTAATTAATCCTAAATCAATTCAACATAATAATTAAACAAGCAATTAAGCAACATGCATACAAGTAATCCACGTAAATCCTAAGTATGCGGAATCTAGGAATTACGTAAATACTAACCTCTCGTAGAGACAACCGTTGAGAAGATGGATCAACCCAAAGTGCCTTCCCAAATATGTCCCACGTCCACTAACGTAATCCGGTGGAAGGATTCTCAACGAACGATTTTAATTTAAGGGAGAAAAATAAAATATTTTTGCCACCACCTTTGTAGATTTCTAATTTTTCCAACACATGGAATTGCAATTGGGGATGAAAAATTCATCCCCTGTTTATAGGAGTGGAGATGGACGAAAATATTAGGTCATATAGGCATTGAGAAATTTCCTTGCTTCTTCCTCAAGACACAATCTAGAATATATCCAATATATTATATTTCCCAAAATATCTCCCAACAAAATCTTCTCATCCTTTCTTTCTCCCTTATTTTCGAAAATATCATTCAAGTAGGGAATAAATAATATCTTTTTCCTTTCTTGAATTTATGGGATAAACTTGTTTCTCAAGAATACTTATTCCACAAGATCTTTCCAAGAAAATCAAGAAAAAATATTTTTCTCTTTCCTACCCTATTTTTCGAAAATAATTGTGAAAAATTAGGCAAAATATTTTCTTCTCCTTTTCATTAATTGAACTTTAATTTGAGCTATTTGAGGGGCCTTTAGGAGAATTAAGATTGGACCTGCAATGGACTATGAAACCATAATATTTAGCCAAAATATTATTCAAGCCCATTAATATTAATTTACTCCACTATAAAATTAATATTGAACTATCCATCTTAACCCACATTACGACTTCACAATAATATAGCTCCCGATCATTATTTCTCATGTTTAAGATTGTCTTAGTCCACTAATTAATTAAGTCACTGAACAAGCTTTGTATTAGTTAATATCTTTGTCCTTGGAGTAAAGACAACTCAACATTATTATCCATACCGGAAATAAATTTCCACTTGCAAGATTTGGTATGATAAAGAATCTGAGCCCGCCAAGGGGACAAATCAAACAAGACGTGCTTGCACACGATTCTTCGTATTAAATCTTAGCGATTGTGGTGTAACTAATAATATTGCCCAAGATATAAGGTATCGAATCACAATGATTTTCTTCCCATCATAAGTCAAAGCAATAGTTATTAATTTCACACGATCATATTTAAGGAACGGAGATTAAGAAAAAACGCACCACTGAGGTTTAATTCTTGTATATTCAGTACCGAAGAATTTATCCTCTTGTAGGTCCTATTCAACGCATCGTCATGCACTAGTGTAATTCTCTTGGTCAAGACAAGTCAATCTGAGCATTACACTTCAACCGTTCATGATGGATTGTTCATTTCCATCTGGGTTGTGAATTTGTACTTAATCACGAGGACTGTTAATTTGATCTTTTGTGATCTGGTATGACCAAATTAACTTCAACGTGATACGTACTTTCTTATCGAACGGGTTTGCAATAAATATATATAACATTCATTCATATTTAGTGCAACAATGATAAATAATTTATTTCAGTAAATAAATAAGAAATTCAGTTTGGTTATACAAAGTAAAAAGCATACTTTTCAGTATAACCCCAACATATACAACCATTAATTCACATCGTATCACATTTTATTTAAACTCGTACCACCATTTTTTTCACCCGTACCACCATTAATTCACCTCGTACCACATTTATTTAAGTTTGTACCACCATTAATTCACATTGCACCACATTTTATTAAAGCTCGTACCACAATTTTTTCACCCGGTGATTGGTGTGAGAATTGCTTGAAATTCTTTATTTAATTACTCAAATTTAATAGGATTTCATGCTTTTTTTCTATATTAATTTGACTTAATTGCACTTAAGATGAGAAAGTGTGTGTCTTGTTGATTTTATAGGAAATGGGTGAAAAACGAGCAAGAATTGAAGCAAGAAACTATTTTGATCTAGAAGGATATTGAAGAAGAGAGTTGAACCACATGAAGCTCCTTGAAAAGACGATCGCAATAAAAAAAATATCAACTCAATTGAAGTTCGAAAGCTCGGGTTATAAGCAAAACAAAATCAACGCTTGCAGCTGAAAAAAATCCACTCGGCCCATTCGAAAAATGAGGAAGAAATGGGCTCATTACCAATTCAGCATACCATCAACACTCAACAGGGGGGAAAACAAGCTGCATTCCTTTTAGCTGGGACCCACGAGACAACAAGAAAATGGAGAAGCAAGCACGTGGCATCCATCTCTCCACGATTAATCTTAGTGTGTGTTTGCAAGCACTAATATCTCTAAAAAAAATAATATTAAGTGATTTTTGTAGCAAAATGAAAAATAAATAGTATTTTAAAATAAAATGATTTTAAGAAGTGGTTAAATAGAAATGTATTTGTAAAATAAGTGTTTTTAATAAAAATATTATAATATTATTTTCTTGGGATGTGTGTAAAAGTGCTTAAATAGAAGTTAAAAGCTACAAATTAATGCTTTGCAAAAATAGCTAATAAACACTTAAAAAAATAATTGTAAACAAATTTTAAGTGCTTATTTTTTTAAAAAAAAGTGCTTTTTACTTTTGCAAACGGGGCCTTGGTCGCGCATTGACTGGGGATACTAGAGAGGCACACCATTTCAGCCGCCAAAAGAATTAAATGAGAAAAAAAATGGTTGTTTCTTTTCAGCTGGAGCCCACAACAATTCAAGCATAAAGTGTTGTTTCATTTCAACAATACAGAGCACAGATAGCGTTTTAAGAGAGGCACTCAGCGTTTTTTTAAGGAGGGCGTAAAAAAAAAAAAAAAAAACGAGTAGCAGATTTGAGGGCAGAGGGAATTACACGTTACAGCCAATGACGGACGTACATAGGGGCCAAGGGGGTCACTGGGCCCACTTTGATTTTTTTTTTTTTTATATATTTATAGTTAAAAGTACATTTGTGTGAGACGATTTCGCGATTAGACGGAATATAATTTGAGTATTATCGCTTTAACACTTTAGAATGAAGGATATTGATTTTTATTAATTTGTACCCGTCTTGTATATGAGACGGTCTCATACAGGTTTTTATCTTATATTTTATTTGTTGTTAACTTGATGAAGTTAGAGTTATTGACTAATTTTAAACTATACCTTCTTTTTCTACATAATTATTTTTTTATTATCCTTCAGGTGGAGAAGAAGGAACGAAGATAAATAAATATGTATAATTTTGATTTTAAATATTTATATATAAATATATTTGATTCGTTTATATATAAAAAAATTAGTTTAAATAATTTTGAATATATATAAAAAAATTTGAAAGTGCATTTAATTATAACAAAAACTCGCATGAGACGGAGTACAACTTAATACAATCAATATTCACCCCTCCCAAAATGTTAAAGCGTTAATGCGCAAATTACACTCTGTTTGATCGTGAGATGGTCTCACGTTTTAATATAAATTGGGCCCCCTAAAAATTTAAGATTAAAGTCCTAATTCTGACCATTTCTCATTCCATCATAGGGCAGTTTTTTTTACCCACACTATCACATAGTATTAGGTGTTTCTTCCATTTCTTCATTTTCTTGCAAGATTAGAGGATTTTATGTGGGGATGGATCTAGGAATCAATCGTGAGGTGGGCTAAATAAGATAATTTATTTATTATAAATTTATATATAAAAAAATATTATTATACATGTATTCTTTTATCTAAGGATAGAATTCAATAGGGAGAAAAAAATAGACATTTAAAAGTCACGGACATCAACATAAAATCATATAAAATTCAAGAGCAAAGACTTTCGTGAGGCGAGCATAATTTGGGCAATAACTTCGTCAACACTTTGGAAGGAATGAGTGTTGATTTATCTTAATTTGTACATCATCTCATGTATGAGATTGTCTCATCGATTTTTATCTTAATTAATTTAATTAGTAAAATAAATTGATCGAAATGATACATACTTTTTTTTTTTAAACGATACAATTTGAAACTTTTGTGTTAAATAGAAATTGATGCACACTTGCATGGAGGCAGGTCTCACGGTGAGATGAAGTATAATTTGGGCATTGATGCTTTAACATTTTGGGTGGGGTGAATATTAATTTTAGCTAATTTGTACCCTTCTCATGTATAAAAACTGTCTTATATGAATTTTTGTCGAGTTGATTTACTTTTGATGAAATAAACTGGATAAATCTTGAACTTCAAATTTAATTTTAAGAATATATGATTAACTTCTATTTAAATTGAACTAAGTAGGTCTAGATTGAAAAAATAAAAAATTCAAAATAATTATACATAATACATGCATAATAATATGGAATTCTCAAGAGATTGCCCAAGTTTCTCTATTAAAAAATGAAAGATTCAAAACAATTATACATAATACGTGCATAAAAATATGGAATTCACAAAAAATTTGCCTGGTGAAGGTCGAGCCTAGTGCATCATGCACATAGATCCGTCCATGATTTTATGGTTCATTCAAGTTGTAATCACCATTGCTAGGTGAATTATACCCTTTACTCTCTTTAACTTGCATTTATTTTCATATTTATGGATTTTAAGAACATTTTAGCTATGAGTTTTTTCTCTAGAACTCATGGGCTAATCATTTTGTCTTTGGATATTTGAAACCATGTGAATATTGAGTTGATATTTGTTTATTGTCTAATTTATTTTTCTCTTTGGATGATGCTTCTACTTATGGGCTTTATTGTGCATTAATTAATTTTCTTCTATTAGACTACGTGTGAGATTATGTTTGCTTTGTTATAAACGAGAGTTCCGTAAAAGCATGACCGAATGCATATTTGAGGGTTGAGAATTGATTGAATGCTTCAATTACACTACTTATCCATTCGAGAGGGATTTTTAGTGTTAGAACTCTCTCATAGTTAGGCGTTTAATTTGGACTTAGGTTTGAATTAAGTGGGAGATTAGGGAGTGGTCTTAGTACTAGGTGGGAACACCTTATTGAAAGACTATATTACTCGAAGAGAAACGGTTTCTCTTCATAACATTTGCTCTATTTAATTCATTGAGAATCTTGAGTAATTTGCCCCTAGACATCCAATTAGAATTATAAAAAAGGCATAAACAATACCCTTAGTATCACTAGGTGGAAAATACCCGAAGCATACCACTCTCATCGTACTTCTTTGAAGTTAGTTGTTATTTGTTTGTATTTGCTTATTTGCTCATTTGCTTTAAATTGTTGCTTAGTTTAGACTTTTAAAACAAACCATTGACCGTAATTATAATATCATGACAACAAATAGGATTAGGGGTCCATTGCACTAGCTCCTCTCGTGGTCGATACTACTTAGTCTTTTACTTATCTTGATACTACTACGAACCCTTATACTTGAGGGGGATTAGCTAGCTGATTTGCTTGGTAAAATTCGTTCAAGTCACCCATACCACACTTTATCGAAAAATGAAAAAAAAAAACACACAAAAGAACAGGTCTTTTTAAAAAAGAGAGATGAGGGTATAGTTAGTAAAAAAAATATTCCTTTGAGTAGTAAAGAATAAAATTAAAATCATTGATAAAAAATAACTTTTTAAAATAGAAAATTGGCTAAAAATTGAGATTCCCTTAGAAAAAGTATTATGCATGTGACAAAATTATTTTAGTGTTTAATTAAGTCTTTTTTTGTTTTGAAATATAATTTAGATAGAATCATAATTAGTTCATATGTCATTTATATTAACGGTTTCATACAAATTTTATTTGAATAACTAGTGTTTTAAAATCAAATTGAACAACAAATCCTACAATTAATTAAGATAAGTGTGTGAGTGAAATGTTGGTGCATGTGTGACGTGGGTTAAAATTATATATATATATTTTCATTCTCATTACTCAATTATATAATAACTCATTTTTTTATTTACTTAATGCACTCTTATCATTTCACATGAGATGGTTGTTACTACTGGTCAAAATTATCAAGAGAGTCAACGGTCAATCTTGAAGACTCGCCAATCATGCTCGGACAGGTAAGTAAGAGTTACATGCGGGAAGTCAGCATAGTCGCCAGTCAAGTAACCATTAAAAGACGAACACATGGCTTGGTAAGCCACGTCAACTTATGAAGAGGGCCCAACCGTGGGTAAAGTTACAGCCAGTGAGCAAGGCGCATTGCCTGCTTTCCGGACGAGCAGATCGACACAGAGGCCTCGGCTCCTCGATCCACGCAGGCCGCAAGGCCAAGAGATAAGACCAAGTAACAGCTCAAGCAAGACACTTGACACATAATTAAGTCAAAATGAATATAAGGAGATACTTCTTTTAGACCATATAATACAAATAAAATTAAATTAAAAATATAGGACTTTTTGATCCAATTCACCTACTTACACTTTTCTAAATTACCACAGTTAAATATTCTCTCACTCTCTGAATCATATATGTTCTTGGTCAAGAAATTAAACACTTGATTTTGTTTGTTAGTTGAAATTCCAAGCAAACAACATCCAAATAAATATTTTGACGGACAACAATGGTCCAACAGGAGAGTATGTCAGTAATTAATAAGATAGTTATGTAGACAATTAAATTGACTGCTTATCTAGGCTGATCAATTAACAAACTGAGCTTGCTTAAAAATATACGAACCTTCAATTCATACTTGTTGTGCTAGTGAAAATTCTTTATTTAATTAAGAAAAGTGACAGTCAATTACTTTGTTGCAGCTGACTCAATAAGTTGTATGCTTGCATGCTCAATACGAATTAAGTCAACTAATCACAGATTGCAGTAGAAAAATAACAAATATTAATGTGCTATCAACTTCAAGAGCTTCCTCCATGCGAAAAGCTCATTATTTCAGGAAAAGTAAAACACCACACTTTTCTGGTACACAAAAATAAGTATCTATCCCTGGAGTCCAGCTTTAAGTTTCTGAATGGTGGCAACATCGGTGTTGAAAGACAGAGCCAAAGCAGTGTCATCAATCGTCGAATTAAACAGCGCATTTGGCAGTGAAACAGTTCCTGCATTCGCACTCCCGAAAGCAGAAATAGCCGTAGCAAAATTCTCAGGATCAGCGTTGTACTGAAAGTGCACCAATCCCTTTGGAAACACGAACAGATCCCCTTTCTGCAGCGTCTGAGTGAAAAGCGTATTTTTGGTGTCTACAAACCCGACTTCCAACGACCCCTGAGCCACGAACAGGAGCTCCGCGGACCGGGGGTGGGTGTGAACCGGGTTAACTGAACCGGCCGGGTACATCAACACGGCGTACGAAACACTCTGTCCGTTCAAAGCAGGGAATTGTTCCATCGACGCTTTGAATACTTTGAATGTCGCCGGGAATGGATCGGTGATGAGTGATCGGAATCCGGTGAACGTGAAGAAGCTTCCGTCGATCGGCGGCGAGTTTGGTGGTGTGCCTGTTGGTGTTGGTACCACGAAGTCCGTCAGGATGTCTGGATCTCCGGCGATGGTTGGACGGACGACGGCAAGTGCAGCTAGCAAAAAGAAGACTTGTTTCATGGGAGAAGGCATTGGATTTTTCCTTTTTTCTTTTTTCCCTTTATATGTTCTGTTTTTTTGTTGGAGATTGGATGGTGTTAATTCAAGAAAGATGGGCGTATATATATATATATATATATATATATATAATATAGGGATATTACAGAGTTTGTAAACTTCGATGGTCGGTTTGAGTTTTCGAGAGACTACAAAGTGAAAATGGAGTTGGGCGATGATATCCTAAAATATATATATATATTCTGTTTCTTGATTTTGTTGCATGTATGGAAACAATTAACAACTGGTTGAGTTCTTGATAGCTCAGCTGGACAAATGTGTTTGGATTTTTTTTTTTTTTTTGGGTTGGTGGGGGGACTCGAACAGTTAAATTAAGGATTTAAGAGCATAATATAATGGGATTTATTCCA
The DNA here is from genome assembly GCA_037126765.1 of Stenogyne calaminthoides. Classification (NCBI taxonomy): domain Eukaryota; kingdom Viridiplantae; phylum Streptophyta; class Magnoliopsida; order Lamiales; family Lamiaceae; genus Stenogyne; species Stenogyne calaminthoides. The sequence continues at coordinate 6,484,152 of JBBCBC010000006.1, forward strand.
TGTCCAGAACTAGGACAAGAGCATAAACATATAATATACCATGTCCAGAACTCGAACAAGAACAAATCATCATTTCAGGGTGAAGTCGACTAAAATCTCAATTTAATACATATAAAGGGTTTATTTATCTTGTGTAATTATAATTTATTTATATATCCTATAATCTGCAAAATTAGGAGTTTTGTTTTGGTAAAGATTAGATGTTCTATATGAGTGGAGTCTCATGCGTATGCATCCAAGGGCACCGTCTTGTTATAATTCATTTTAGAAGCATGCAACTTATTATACTAAAATATGCAACTTGTTACATTAAATCGTGCAATTATTATTTCATAAAAATAGTTGCACGGTTCAGTATAAACAAGTTGCATGGTTCTAAAATCTGTTATGAGTGCTTGGGGTTGCACGGATGCATCTACAACACTTAATCGTTCTATATATTTCGATTTCCATTGTCACTTGACTCGGTATGTTTGTTGATGACAATGAGTTTAAATTGAGGTTTTTTGTAACCTAAATATATAATGAACTGCATTCATACAGTGTATATTAGACCGATATTATTCTTATAAAAGAATTTTATCTCGTCTGAAATCTCACACTTGTAAATATGTATTAAATTAATTTATTTATATATATTAACACTTCTTCTTATTTGTGGGTTAAATTCTTGGCTCTACCCTACGATGAGGAGACTGTCGAATGAAAAATTTAGCGTGATTTGAGCCTTAGATGAGGACGTAAGTCAAAACTCTGATATCATGAAAGAATTTCATATTTCATATAAAAATTTATATTTGTGGACAGTTGTGAGATCAATTTATTTATATTAATTCTATAACATCCTATAATTGTTCATGGCCTAAGTTAATTTTGGGTTTACCTTAAATTTTTTATAATCCTGTAATTTTGTTTCGTTTTGAAATTGGTCTCGATTGTTTTGACTTTTTTTAATTTTGGTCATGTAAGTTATCAAAAAATTTAAAATTGGTCATTTAACCTGTTGTAGCAGGTCACAAAACAATAACCGTCACCTATGTAATTATTTTATTTTTTCCTTTAATTTCGAAATGTCACGTAAACTTTTTTAATCCAAATAATTTGTGTTGGAATTTTTTTTCTTATTTTTTTAGGAAGGGAGAGTGGTTTTCTGCGTTTATTGATTTAATTATTTTTATTTTTGGGTCAGTTTAGACCCAATATATCGACCCGATTCACTTTGTCTTTTAATATACAAATTGTTTTACACTCGACCTAAAACCCGACCAAAATTATTATGATTAAAAAAGTTCAAGTGACGCTTCAAAATTAAAGAGAAAAATAAAATAATTACATATGTGGTGTTTACCTGCTTGGTAACCTGCTGCAGCAGATGAAAAAGACTAATTTCAAAATTTTAGGAAACTTACAGGATCAAAATAAAAAAGTCAAAACAATCGGACCAATTTCAAAACGATCTGAAATTCTGAGTAACTACAAAAAATTTAGTCCCGTTAATTTTCTCACAAGTTTCAAATTTATGTGCGTCACCAGAATACAAGAGTAAGCATTGCATGAGAAGGCATGAATTTGTGTATTCAAATTTGAAAAATATCACAAAAACACGGTGTATCATATCTTATTCATACACATTTGTCTCCTGTATATCGGATAGCAAAGTGTGGTATATGACAACAAATTTATTTGAAGAGGATTCAGTTAACATTTCAATCATGCAGTACAAGAGAAGAATAAGAAACAATTGAAGTAATACATTCGTCATCGATAAACAAAACAAAAGCCTTCCTCCATGTGAAAGCTCATTATTTCAGGCATTCAAATAAACATAACTATCCCTTGAGTCCAGCTTTAAGTTTCTGAATAGTAGCAACATCAGTCTTGAAAGACAGAGCCAGAGCAGTGTCATCAATAGTCGAATTAAACAGCGTATTCGGCAACGAAACCGTTCCGGCATTCGCACTTCCAAAAGCAGAAATAGCGACAGCCGGACTCTGAGCATCAGCGTTGTACTGAAAGTGCACCAACCCCTTAGGGAACACGAACAAATCCCCTGCCTCCAGAGTCTGAGTATAAAGCGTATTTTTAGTGTCCACAAACCCCACTTCCAACGACCCCAGCACAAGGAACAGGAGCTCCGCCGACCGGGGGTGAGTGTGAACCGGGTTCACTGAACCGCCTGGGTACATCAACACCGCGTACGAAGCACTCTGCCCGTTCAAAGCAGGGAATTGTTCCATTGAAGCTTTCATTACTTTGAATGTCACCGGGAATGGGCCAGTGATGATTGACCGTAGTCCCGTGAACGTGAAGAAGTTTTCGTCTATTGGTGGTGAGTTTGTTGGTACCACGAAGTCGGTTAGGATGTCCGGATCTCCCCCTAGAATTGGTTGGATAATAGCAACTGTAGCAACTACGAGGAACATCAGTTGTTTTGTGAAAGGTGACATTTGGTTTTTTTGTTTATTTTTTTATTTAATGCAGCTTTCGGTTTGAGATTTGATGATATTGTTGAATTCAAGAAAACTGGGATATATATATATATATATATATATATATATATATATATATATATATATAGTGAGTTTTTGAGACTTCCAAGTGAAAATTGGGTGGGGCGATAATTTTGTTAAAAGAATATATGTATAATAATTCTTGATTTTGTTGCTTTAGTGTTGTTGGTTTCGTTTGACGTTTATGGAAACAAGTGTTGTAGATTTCTTGATAGCTCAGTTACGCCAAGTTGTTTTGTTTTTTTATACTATAACTTTTTGGAGTGTACCTGCATATGAAATTATATCAATGACGAATGTATCAAGGATTTGAGGGCATATACCATGTCAACAATTGAAGAAGAACAAGAACAAATACGAAGATGGGTGAACGTCGGGCCCCAATAGTTAATAATTTTTTATTAATCTAGATAAAATTACTAAATCACTCAATCTAAAAAAAAATAGCAAATGATGAAGATGGAAAATCTTGAGAATTTAGAAATTAAAAAAAATAAAATCTTATGGTTCGGTTTCATACACATTTAGATGTATCTCTTTTAATAATTATATGATTCAAGAGTTTATGAAGCCTCAACTCAATCTATTAATAGTGAAGCTCCATTTCATATATGAGTTCATCTCACACAAAACTCTTGTTTATAAAATTTTCTAAGTCTCAACATTTATTAATAAAAGATTAAGTTTTCACTTTTGTGTGCACCAGTTGCATGTATATGTACTTGAGTACATGGATAAAATGTTACATTAGCTTTGGCTGAAACGTATAAGTTAATATATTGAAATGTGACGTTAGCTAACATTTGACTAAAAACATGAAATACAATGACAATTAACTTTAATTGAAACATGAGATTAATTTTAATTAAAATATGAAGAATGGAAATATTTAAAATTCAAGCACCATGCATATTATACTTTCGTCAACTAAATTACTAAAACTTTAAAAGTACTAAAAGTATGAAAATGTGGTTTCAGAATGATATAATATTAAAGATAAACAATTTGTGAGGATCACAAGGGAAGGGAGAACTCATGAGACATTGCCAAGTCCCACCCAAGAAGATATTTTTTTCAATTGGTCATTTGAGTTTCTTAAGAAAATTATGATGTTAAGTTTTTTAGGATAAAAAATTAAATATTAATAGTGCAATTTTTTAATAGTAATAATAATTAGAGCAAACCATTAATATTAGTGTATTTTATTCCATTATGCTGCTATTAATAGTTTTTATTAATTTTACAGTTAAAGAGTGAAATTCGGAATATTTGATTTTTTTTAACATTTAAATTTAATGTATAATTATGTCTACGAATATTTGATGTGACATTCATAGGCACAGGTCGCATTCACACGCTAGTTTATGATCCTTTCACAAGTATATTGTCTGAAACACCAATTTTGTCCATGATTTGCACTTTCCGGGTGGAACTGGAAAGCGAGGAGCAAAAACTCCACAGTTGCTTGCAAGAAACACATGATACTTATTTATATCTCCACAATGATTTAGCTTTTTTTTGTTTTTTTTTTTTAATTTAATTTCTCATATTCATCTGTACTTCGAATTGGCAAAGGATATATCAATTCGAAGCTCTCATATTTTCCAAAAGTCATCATCCAAGTGTCAAAGTCGCATGTTGTAATCTTCATTATGACCAAGCTCCGACGTGGCTTGGTCCTTGTGATATTTTCTTTATTAGGTCAAAGAAGCTAAAGTTGAAGGTGTTGAGCTTCGATTATATTGCTGATTACCCAAACCTTGGATATTGTTCTATCCTATGTTCAAGGTATAGGTTGAGAAGATGTTTCAAATATATTATACAAATGGCTTTTGCATACTTGATATTGTGAGAATGATTTAAGTCACACAAGAATAATTTGAAAATCACCATGGAATTGGTGAGACTAATCTGCAATTTAATATGTTTCATAATACAATAGGATGGATCTATTTATTGTTGAGACGAATCTGCTATTCAATATATTTCAGAATACAATATAATGGACCTATTTATACTAGAAATAATTAGAGAAATAAAAAGAAAAAATCCTAGATCTTGATGTCCAAGTAAATCTTGGTGACCAAGAAAATTTTAATAAATGCAAACTATTTTCTTCTTTATTCTGCGGTTGACTTGGTGTTAAATCACTTGATTTACTCCTAACAGATACAATGATATGCAATAATTCAGCACTAGATACATGAAAAAGTTTACCTAATTATGTAAGTCTGGTGTATAAGATGGTAAACTGAATAGAATTCTTTTAAAAATTAAACTGATAGTAAAAATCTTACTCACAACAATTTGCAAGTAATTATTTTGAGGAAAGAAAACATTTTTGTGATTGATCCATATATCTATCCCTTGAGTCCAGCTTTAAGTTTCTGAACGGTGGCAACATCAGTCTTGAAAGACAGAGCCAGAGCAGTGTCATCAATAGTCGAATTAAACAGCGTATTCGGCAACGACACCGTTCCGGCGTTGGCACTCCCAAAAGCAGAAATAGCGACAGCTTCTTTCTTAGCATCAGCATTGTACTGAAAGTGCACCAGCCCCTTTGAAACACGAACAAGTCCCCTTCCTGCAGCGTCTGGAGTAAAAAGCGTGTTTTTGGTGTCCACAAACCCGACTTCCAACGACCCCTGCACCAGGAACAGGAGCTCCGCGGACCGGGGGTGGGTGTGAACCGGGTTCACTGAACCGGCCGGGTACATCAACACGGCGTACGAAACACTCTGTCCGTTCAAAGCAGGGAATTGTTCCATCGACGCTTTGAATACTTTGAATGTCGCCGGGAATGGATCGGTGATGAGTGATCGGAATCCGGTGAACGTGAAGAAGCTTCCGTCGATCGGCGGCGAGTTTGGTGGTGTGCCTGTTGGTGTTGGTACCACGAAGTCCGTCAGGATGTCTGGATCTCCGGCGATGGTTGGACGGACGACGGCAAGTGCAGCTAGCAAAAAGAAGACTTGTTTCATGGGAGAAGGCATTGGATTTTTCCTTTTTTCTTTTTTCCCTTTATATGTTCTGTTTTTTTGTTGGAGATTGGATGGTGTTAATTCAAGAAAGATGGGCGTATATATATATATATAATATAGGGATATTACAGAGTTTGTAAACTTCGATGGCCGGTTTGAGTTTTCGAGACTACAAAGTGAAAATGGAGTTGGGCGATGATATCTTAAAAAATATATATATTCTGTTTCTTGATTTTGTTGTTTTAATATATATATAAATACATATATATATATATATATATTAGTTAAATATATCCGCTTATTACGGGGTTGAAATAATTTTGATATTATAAAAAGAAATTCTAAATTTTTTATTTATTTATTATGAAAGATTTACAACTTAAAAAGACGATTTTTTTTTCTGTTGTGAATGAGAAATATTTATTATTCAATTTTTTTGAAAAATCTAGTTGGTTGAATTTTTTTAAAGAGTTATAGTTAATGATATCTTTGCAAGATTTGATATATATATATTTTTTTCAAATAAATATTTATTATACAAAATCTTTGAAAATAAAAATCTAATTGTTTGTATATTTTTAAAAATATCTAGAAAATCTAGTTGTTTGAACAATTTTAAAGAGTTACAACTAATCATATTTACGCAATATTTGATATACATTTTTATCTTTGAAAAATATAATTGTTAAAATAATTAATCCAGTATATAAACATAAAAAATCATATCCTCATGCAAAAATGATGTACACGAAAATTTTAATTTATGATTTATTGGGGAAATTGTAAAATTATTTCAATATTATAAGCAGAAAATATTATGATAGGCAAAAGATAAGGTAATATGACATATTGAACTTTACGTAAATGAATATATATATATATATATTGAAATAAATCATTACATAAAGTATCGTGATAGAGTTATCTTTATTTTCTCACTTTTTGGTTTAATTTATACTAGTTGTAGAACGAAAATCAAGATTTAAAAGTCCTTAGAAATATAATTGAAAGTGTGTAAATTATAGGACAAAAATCAAAATTATAAATATAGGATCAAAATAAAAAAGTGACAAAGTTATCTTTATTTTCGCTTAAATTGTAGAGGAAGATGTGATTTTCAAAGAACTTGAGAATATTATGATATTTCGACACTATTTGGACAAAAAAGTCTTGTAAGTTACATGAAGAAAAACAAAATAAAAAATCAATGGACTAATATCAAAAGTGATAAAGTTATAGGGCGGAAAAAACATATTTCCTTAAATAAATAAAATAATGTGACCAGATAAATAGTAAAATAAATATTTGTAGTTAATATGATTGCTATATCAATGAGTTTGATGAGAAAAAATGAAGCAAAAATCAAAATGGCGAGAGGTTTGCGGTTATTGTTCGCAAGACTTTCTCTATTATTATCACCAATAGAAAAATTATCCATCTGAAGACAAATGTCTGCCACGTTCGTTCAGAGCAATTTGGAATGACCATTCATAATGAATTCATAACTCAAATTACTTAACTCAATACTCCCTACAATATATACAAAACGTGAATATTAATCATTATGAACATATTAGAAGAAACTCTTCCACAACTAATTCAACATCCAACTTACTTATCTCAATACTTCGCGCAATATAAAAAAACTCACTGCAAACGAATTCATAACTCAAATTACTTACCTCAAAATTCCCTGAAATATATACAAAACATGAATATTAATTGCTATGAACCTATTGGAAGAAAGTCATCTACAACTAATGCAACATTTAAATTACTTATCTCAATGCTCAGTGTAATATAACAAAATTCCCTACAATATACAAAATAATTACACAATTATAATAAATATTCATAACCAATTCGTAACTCAAATTACTTATCTCAATACTCCCTTTAATATAAAATAATAAAATCAAATTAAATAGAACAGATTAAAAGAAATTCCTCCACAACTAATTCAACACTCAAATTAGTTACCTCAATACTTCATGCAATATAAAAAAACTCCCCTATGATGTACAAAATAATTACACAATTGCAATAAACATTCATAACCAATTCATAACTCAAATTATTTACCTAATACCCTCTGCAATATAAAATAATAAAATCAGATTAAATATACAATACAAAATCAGAATAAAAAATTTATAAAATTAGAAACAAATTAATAACTCAAATTACTTACCTCAATACTCCGTGCAATATAAAAAAAAACTCTCTGTAATATATAAAATAATTACACAATTACAATAAACATGTATAACGAATTCATTACTCAAATTAGTTACCTCAATATTCCCTACAATATATACAAAACATTAATATTAATAAGCTAGGAACAAATTAGAATAAACTCCTCCACAATTAATTCAACACTCAAATTATTTACCTCAATTATTCATGCAATATAAAAAAAACTACCTGCAATATACAAAATAATTACACAATTGCAATAAATATAACCAATTCATAACTCAAATTATACTCCCTGCAATATATTCAACACTCAAATTACTTATATCAATACTACATGCAATATTAAAAAAAGTCTCTGCAATATACAAAATAATTACAAAATTACAATAAACATTCGCAATGAATTCATAATTTAAATTACTTATGTCAATATTCCCTATAATATATACAAAACGTGAATATTAATCATTACGAATAAATTAGAAGAAACTCCGCTACAACTAATTCAATACTAAAATTACTTATCTTAGTATTCCGTTCAATATTAATAAAACTCCCTACAATATCAAATTTCTCTCTCTTCTTCTTGATTCTTGGTGACAATAAAAAAGTTAGCAGATGAATATAACACTAAAAAAGCAGAATAAGGCATGGTGTAATTAACATTCTTCACCACCTATTTTACGTTAAAGATCATCACTGAGACACAACATTGGAGCACAAACTCATCTAAAACAGTATTATCATATATATATATATATATATATATAGAAATAAATTATTTCGATAGAAACCAACAATTCAAATCCGTATATTTATTTTTTTAATCAATATATAAAGATATATGAGTAAGATATATATGTGTAAACATATTTTTATAAATAAAAGTATATAATTTATATTAAAAATTTATAATTTTTAATGAGAATTCCACGATTTTAAAAAGCGAAATAATCTGATTGATTTGAGAACTTTTATGCAAATTGATGTGATTTCACCACATAAACTGAATCAGGTTTACCAATATATAATATTAAGATTAAGATATATATATATATATATATATATATATATATATATATATATATTGTTGCATGTATGGTAACTACTGGTTGAGTTCTTGATAGCTCAGTTGGACAAATGCGTTTGGATTTTATTTATTTATTTTTTGTGGGTGGGGGGACTCGAACTGTTAAATTAAGGATTTAAGAGCATATAATGGGATTTATTCCATGTCCAGAACTAGAACAAGAGCATAAACATATAATATACCATGTCCAGAACTCGAACAAGAACAAATCATCATTTCAGGGTGAAGTCGACTAAAATCTCAATTTAATACATATAAAGGGTTTATTTATCTTGTGTAATTATAATTTATTTATATATCCTATAATCTGCAAAATTAGGAGTTTTGTTTTGGTAAAGATTAGATGTTTTATATGAGTGGGTCTCATGCATATGCATCCAGGTGCACCGTGCACTTATAATTCATTTTAGAAGCATGCAACTTATTATACTAAAATATGCAACTTGTTTACATTAAATCGTGCAATTATTATTTCATAAAAATAGTTGCACGGTTCATTGTAAATAAATTGCATGGTTCTAAAATCCACTATGAGTGCACGGTGCACCTAGATGCATACAACACTTAATCGTTCTATATATTTCGATTTCCATTTTGTCACTTGACTCGGTATGTTTGTTGATGACAATGAGTTTAAATTGAGGTTTTTTGTAACCTAAATATATAATGAACTGCATTCATACAGTGTATATTAGACCGATATTATTCTTATAAAATAATTTTATCTCGTCTGAAATCGCACACATGTAGATATGTATTAAATCAATGAGAAAATGCCTCTAAGGTACAAAAAATTGGAAGCAGTGGCTCTAAGGTACAAATGCAATTTTTAATGACTCTAAGGTACACAAAAAATTGCACTTTGTTTGAAAAATTGCATTTGTACCTTAGAAACTTTTTGAATCGTGCACTTTGTACCTTAGAGTTTCCCCCCCTAAATCAATTTATTTATATATATTAACACTTCTCCTCATTTATGGGTTAAATTCTTGGCTCTACCCTCCGATGAGGAGACTGTCGAGTGAAAAATTTAGCGTGATTTGAGCCCTAGATGAGGACGTAAGTCAAACATCTGATATCATGAAAGAATTTCATGTTTCATATAAAAATTTATATTTGTGGACAGTTGTGAGATCAATTTATTTATATTAATTCTATAACATCCTATAATTGTTCATGGCCTAAGTTAATTTTGGGTTTAAATTTTTTATAATCCTGTAACTTTGCTTCGTTTTGAAATTGGTCTTGATTGTTTTGACTTTTTTTAATTTTGGTCATGTAAGTTATCAAAAAATTTAAAATTGGTCATTTAACTTTTATTAGTGGTCACCAAACAATAACAACCACCTATATAATTATTTTATTTTTTTCCTTTAATTTGAAATGTCATGTAAACTTTTTTAATCCAAATAATTTGTGTTGGAATTTTTTTTTTGTATTTTTTTTAGGAATGGAGAGTGATTTTCTGCGTTTGTTGATTTAATTTTTTTTTAATTTTTTGGTCAGTTTAGACCCAATAAATCGACCCGATTCGCTTTGTCTTTTAATATACAAATTGTTTTAAACTCGGCCTAAAACCCAACCAAAATTATTATAATTAAAAAAGTTCAAGTGACGCTTCAAAATTAAAGAGAAAAATAAAATAATTACATATGTGGTGTTTACCTGCTTGGTAACCTGCTGCAGCAGGCAAAAAAGACAAATTTCAAAATTTTAGGAAATTTACAGGATCAAAATAAAAAAGTCAAAACAATCGGGATAAATTTCAAAACGATACAAAGTTATAGGACTACAAAAAATTTAATCCCGTTAATTTTCTCACAAGTTTCAAATATATGTGCGTCAACAGAATACAAGAGTGACGAATGTTCAAGGATTTGAGGGCATATACCATGTCAACAATTGAAGAAGAACGAGAAGAACAAGAACAAATACAAAGATGGGTGATCAAGTCGGGCCCCAATATTTTCAGGAGTTCTGGACGAGTTAAAAAATTATAAATTTACTTTGAGTTATTATAAATTAATAGTAGTATCAAGTTTAGTTAATATTTTTTTATTAATCTAGATAAAATTACTAAATCACTTAATCTAAAAAAAAAATAGCAAATGATGAAGATGGAAAATCTTGAGAATTTAGAAATTAAAAAAAAAATCTTATGGTTCGGTTTCATACACATTTAGATGTATCTCTTTTAATATATTATATGATTCAAGAGTCTATGAAGTCTCAACTCAGTCTATTAATAGTGAAGTTCCATCTCATATATGAGTTCATCTCACACAAAACTCTTGTTTATAAAATTTTCTAAGTCTTAACGTTCATCAATAAAAGATTAAGTTTTCACTTTTTTTTGTGCACAGGTTGCGTTATGCGTACTGAGTCTGAGGGTAAAATGTTACATCAGTGTTGATAGTCAAATATTTAACGATTCTGATGTGGCTTGTTGAATTTGACCACCAAATAAATAATTAATCGAACAAGAACACTACGGGAAGAACCGTAGTTCTTTCCATGAAATATGGGGTTTTGTATATAAGAGGAATGAGGGAAACATTACAGAGTTTTTTTACAATGAAGGGTGAGGTCATTTATATAAAGAGGACCAGCACGACAAATCATAAGCATGACAAATCATACAGCACGACAAATTACTAAGCATGACAAATCATTAAGCACGACAAATCATCAAGCATGACAGATCATCTGCTTAAAGCACGACAGATCACGTGGTCTCGGTGGGACCTGCTTGTTAGGAATTAAAGCAAGCAATTATAGGAGAAAATAATGGAAACAACGAATTAAGGAACACACAATTTGGTTACCCAGTTCGTCAAACTGACTACATCTGGGGGCACTACCAAGCCAGGAGAGATCTACTATATCGTATAAGATAGTGCAAGTAGTCTGAGATACAATGGGGAGTCGGGGGTTATTTATACAAAAACCAATGGGCCGAAACCTTATTTCGCGTCCGGGCCTCCGAACCTTCGACCGGGGGCATTTGGTCGGCGGCTCTCTTCGATCAACTATCTAGCTCGGCGCCCTCATGGCGATGGATAGGGCGCTCAACCGAGCACACCTTTCGACCTCGGCCCGGTCGGCGTCTCCTGCGCCTGCATTCCGTTTCACTCGGGCTCCATAACCCAACAATCTCCCCAGGGAGATCGACCTTTGAGTGAAAGTGCACGACCTCAATTAGGTCGAAACGTCTTGTCCTCCCCTGGACTCATTCGAACGTCTTGTCCTCCCCCGACTCATTCCGCAAATTCGGACTCCAACAATTCCAACACCGGCGGCGTGTGATAATTACGGTGACAACAATCGACTTTGGGTAAACGTATAAGTTAATATATTGAAATGTGACGTTAGCTAACATTTGACTAAAAACATGAAATAAAATGACAATTAACTTTAATTGAAACGTGACATTAATTTTAATTAAAATATGAAGAATGGAAATATTTAAAATTCATGCACCATGCATATTATACTTTCGTCAACTAAATTACTAAAACTTTAAAAGTACTAAAAGTATGAAAATGTGGTTTCAGAATGATATAATATTAAAGATAAACAATTTGTGAGGATCACAAGGGAAGGAGAACTCATGAGACATTGCCAAGTCCCACCCAAGAAGATATTTTTTTTCAATTGGTCATTTGAGTTTCTTAAGAAAATTATGATGTTAAGTTTTTTAGGATAAAAAATTAAATATTAATAGTGCAATTTTTAATAGTAATAATAATTAGAGCAAACCATTAATATTAGTGTATTTTATTCCATTATGCTGCTATTAATAGTTTTTATTAATTTTACAGTTAAAGAGTGAAATTGAATATTTGATTTTTTTAACATTTAAATTTAATGTATAATTATGTCTACGAATATTTGATGTGACATTCATAGGCACAGGTCGCATTCACACGCTAGTTTATGATCCTTTCACAAGTATATTGTCTGAAACACCAATTTTGTCCATGATTTGCACTTTCCGGTGGAATGGGAAAGCGAGGACAAAAACTCCACAGTTGCTTGCAAGAAACACATGATACTTATTTATATCTCCACAATGATTTAGCTTTTTTTTTTTTTTTTTTTTTTAATTTAATTTCTCATATTCATCTGTACTTGAATTGGCAAAGGATATATCAATTCAAGCTCTCATATTTTCCAAAAGTCATCATCCAAGTGTCAAAGTCGCATGTTGTAATCTTCATTATGACCAAGCTCCGACGTGGCTTGGTCCTTGTGATATTTTCTTTATTAGGTCAAAGAAGCTAAAGTTGAAGGTGTTGAGCTTCGATTATATTGCTGATTACCCAAACCTTGGATATTGTTCTATCCTATGTTCAAGGTATAGGTTGAGAAGATGTTTCAAATATATTATACAAATGGCTTTTGCATACTTGATATTGTGAGAATGATTTAAGTCACACAAGAATAATTTGAAAATCACCATGGAATTGGTGAGACTAATCTGCAATTTAATATGTTTCATAATACAATAGGATGGATCTATTTATTGTTGAGACGAATCTGCTATTCAATATATTTCAGAATACAATATAATGGACCTATTTATACTAGAAATAATTAGAGAAATAAAAAGAAAAAATCCTAGATCTTGATGTCCAAGTAAATCTTGGTGACCAAGAAAATTTTAATAAATGCAAACTATTTTCTTCTTTATTCTGCGGTTGACTTGGTGTTAAATCACTTGATTTACTCTAACAGATACAATGATATGCAATAATTCAGCACTAGATACATGAAAAAAAAGTTTACCTAATTATGTAAGTCTGGTGTATAAGATGGTAAACTGAATAGAATTCTTTTAAAAATTAAACTGATAGTAAAAAAAATCTTACTCACAACAATTTGCAAGTAATTATTTTGAGGAAAGAAAACATTTTGTGATTGATCCATATATCTATCCCTTGAGTCCAGCTTTAAGTTTCTGAACGGTGGCAACATCAGTCTTGAAAGACAGAGCCAGAGCAGTGTCATCAATAGTCGAATTAAACAGCGTATTCGGCAACGACACCGTTCCGGCGTTGGCACTCCCAAAAGCAGAAATAGCGACAGCTTCTTTCTTAGCATCAGCATTGTACTGAAAGTGCACCAGCCCCTTTGGAAACACGAACAAGTCCCCTTCCTGCAGCGTCTGAGTAAAAAGCGTGTTTTTGGTGTCCACAAACCCGACTTCCAACGACCCCTGCACCAGGAACAGGAGCTCCGCGGACCGGGGGTGGTGTGAACCGGGTTCACTGAACCGGCCGGGTACATCAACACGGCGTACGAAACACTCTGTCCGTTCAAAGCAGGGAATTGTTCCATCGACGCTTTGAATACTTTGAATGTCGCCGGGAATGGATCGGTGATGAGTGATCGGAATCCGGTGAACGTGAAGAAGCTTCCGTCGATCGGCGGCGAGTTTGGTGGTGTGCCTGTTGGTGTTGGTACCACGAAGTCCGTCAGGATGTCTGGATCTCCGGCGATGGTTGGACGGACGACGGCAAGTGCAGCTAGCAAAAAGAAGACTTGTTTCATGGGAGAAGGCATTGGATTTTTCCTTTTTTCTTTTTTCCCTTTATATGTTCTGTTTTTTGTTGGAGATTGGATGGTGTTAATTCAAGAAAGATGGGCGTATATATATATATATAATATAGGGATATTACAGAGTTTGTAAACTTCGATGGCCGGTTTGAGTTTTCGAGACTACAAAGTGAAAATGGAGTTGGGCGATGATATCTTAAAAAATATATATATTCTGTTTCTTGATTTTGTTGTTTTAATATATATATAAATACATATATATATATATATATATTAGTTCGTATATCCGCTATTATTACGGGGTTGAAATAATTTTGATATTATAAAAGAAATTCTAAATTTTTTATTTATTTATTATGAAAGATTTCGCAACTTAAAAAGACGATTTTTTTTTCTGTTGTGAATGAGAAATATTTATTATTCAATTTTTTTGAAAAATCTAGTTGGTTGAATTTTTTTAAAGAGTTATAGTTAATGATATCTTTGCAAGATTTGATATATATATATTTTTTCAAATAAATATTTATTATACAAAATCTTTGAAAATAAAATCTAATTGTTTGTATATTTTTAAAAATATCTAGAAAATCTAGTTGTTTGAACAATTTTAAAGAGTTACAACTAATCATATTTACGCAATATTTGATATACATTTTTATCTTTGAAAAATATAATTGTTAAAATAATTAATCCGTATATAAACATAAAAATCATATCCTCATGCAAAAATGATGTACCTGAAAATTTTAATTTATGATTTATTGGGGAAATTGTAAAATTATTTCAATATTATAAGCAGAAAATATTATGATAGGCAAAAGATAAGGTAATATGACATATTGAACTTTACGTAAATGAATATATATATATATATATTGAAATCGTCGTACATAAAGTATCGTGATAGAGTTATCTTTATTTTCTCACTTTTTGGTTTAATTTATGCAAGTTGTAGGACGAAAATCAAGATTTAAAAGTCCATAGAAATATATTTGAAAGTGTGTAAGTTATAGGACAAAAATCAAAATTATAAATATAGGATCAATATCAAAAAGTGACAAAGTTATCTTTATTTTCGCTTAAATTGTAGAGGAAGATGTGATTTTCAGCAACTTGAGAATATTATGATATTTCGCTTGACTATTTGGACAAAAAAGTCTTGTAAGTTACATGAAGAAAAACAAAATAAAAAATCAATGGACTAATATCAAAAGTGATAAAGTTATAGGGCGGAAAAAACATATTTCCTTAAATAAATAAAATAATGTGACCAGATAAATAGTAAAATAAATATTTGTAGTTAATATGATTGCTATATCAATGAGTTTGATGAGAAAAATGAAGCAAAATCAAAATGGCGAGAGGTTTGCAGTTGTCTGCAAGACTTTCTACATTATCACCAATACAAAAATTATCCATTTGAAGGCAAATGTCTGCCACATTCACTCAGAGCAATTTAGAATGAACATTCATAACAAATTCTTAACTCAAATTACTTACCTCAATACTCCCTACAATATATACAAAACCTGAATATTAATTATGAACATATTAGAAGAAACTCTTCCACAACTAATTCAACACTCAAATTACTTATCTCAATACTTCGTGCAATATAAAAAAACTCCATGCAAATGAATTCATAACTCAAATTACTTACCTCAATATTCCCTGAAATATATACAAAACACAAATATTAATCGCTATGAGCATATTAGAAGAAACTCATCCACAACTAATGCACACTCAAATTACTTACCTCAATGCTCTGTGCAATATAACAAAAATTCCCTACAATATACAAAATAATTACACAATTATAATAAATATTCATAACCAATTCATAACTCAAATTACTTACTTCAATACTCCCTACAATATAAAATAATAAAATCAGATTAAATAGAACATATTAGAAGAAATTCCTCCACAACTAATTCAACACTCAAATTACTTACCTCAATACTTCATGCAATATAAAAAAACTCCCTGCAATGTACAAAATAATTACACAATTGCAATAAACATTCATAACCAATTCATAACTCAAATTATTTACCCAATACTCTCAGCAATATAAATAATAAAATTAGATTAAATATACAGTACAAAATCAGATTAAATTTTTTATAAAATTAGAAACAAATTAATAATTCAAATTACTTACCTTAATACTCCGTGCAATATAAAAAAAAACTCTCTGTAATATATAAAATAATTACACAA
Organism: Stenogyne calaminthoides; assembly: GCA_037126765.1. NCBI lineage: Eukaryota > Viridiplantae > Streptophyta > Magnoliopsida > Lamiales > Lamiaceae > Stenogyne > Stenogyne calaminthoides. The sequence goes on from JBBCBC010000006.1 coordinate 6,500,720, forward strand.
TTACAATAAACATGTATAACGAATTCATTACTCAAATTAGTTACCTCAATATTCCCTACAATATATACAAAACATTAATATTAATCGCTAGGAACAAATTAGAATAAACTCCTCCACAATTAATTCAACACTCAAATTATTTACCTCAATTATTCATGCAATATAAAAAAAACTACCTGCAATATACAAAATAATTACACAATTGCAATAAATATAACCAATTCATAACTCAAATTATACTCCCTGCAATATATTCAACACTCAAATTACTTATATCAATACTACATGCAATATTAAAAAAAGTCTCTGCAATATACAAAATAATTACAAAATTACAATAAACATTCGCAATGAATTCATAATTTAAATTACTTATGTCAATATTCCCTATAATATATACAAAACGTGAATATTAATCATTACGAATAAATTAGAAGAAACTCCGCTACAACTAATTCAATACTAAAATTACTTATCTTAGTATTCCGTTCAATATTAATAAAACTCCCTACAATATCAAATTTCTCTCTCTTCTTCTTGATTCTTGGTGACAATAAAAAAGTTAGCAGATGAATATAACACTAAAAAAGCAGAATAAGGCATGGTGTAATTAACATTCTTCACCACCTATTTTACGTTAAAGATCATCACTGAGACACAACATTGGAGCACAAACTCATCTAAAACAGTATTATCATATATATATATATATATATATATATAGAAATAAATTATTTCGATAGAAACCAACAATTCAAATCCGTATATTTATTTTTTTAATCAATATATAAAGATATATGAGTAAGATATATATGTGTAAACATATTTTTATAAATAAAAGTATATAATTTATATTAAAATTTATAATTTTAATGAGAATTCACGATTTTAAAAACGAAATAATCTGATTGATTTGGGCTTTTTTATGAAATTGATGTGATTTCACCACATAAAAAGCGAATCGAGGTTTACCAATATATAATATTAAGATTAAGATATATATATATATATATATATATATATATATATATATATATATATATATATATATATATTGTTGCATGTATGGTAACTACTGGTTGAGTTCTTGATAGCTCAGTTGGACAAATGTGTTTGGATTTTATTTATTTATTTTTTGTGGGTGGGGGGACTCGAACTGTTAAATTAAGGATTTAAGAGCATATAATGGGATTTATTCCATGTCCAGAACTAGAACAAGAGCATAAACATATAATATACCATGTCCAGAACTCGAACAAGAACAAATCATCATTTCAGGGTGAAGTCGGCTAAAATCTCAATTTAATACATATAAAGGGTTTATTTATCTTGTGTAATTATAATTTATTTATATATCCTATAATCTGCAAAATTAGGAGTTTTGTTTTGGTAAAGATTAGATGTTCTATATGAGTGGAGTCTCATGCATATGCATCCGGGTCTTGCATCGTGACTTATAATTCATTTTAAAGCATGCAACTTATTATCTTAAAATATGCAACTTGTTTACATTAAATCGTGCAATTATTATTTCATAAAAATAGTTGCACGGTTCATTCATCTAAAAATAAGTTGCATGGTTCTAAATCCACTATGAGTCTGCACGGTCTTGGCCTGATGCATACAACACTTAATCGTTCTATATATTTCGATTTCCATTTTGTCACTTGACTCGGTATGTTTGTTGATGACAATGAGTTTAAATTGAGGTTTTTTGTAACCTAAATATATAATGAACTGCATTCATACAGTGTATATTAGACCGATATTATTCTTATAAAATAATTTTATCTCGTCTGAAATCGCACACATGTAGATATGTATTAAATCAATGAGAAAATGCCTCTAAGGTACAAAAAATTGGAAAGATGGGAACAAAGTATAAATATTTTAATGACTCTAATACACAAAAATTGCACTTTGTTTGAAAAAATTGCATTTGTCTTAGTTAAACTTTTTTTGTACCTTAGAGTTTCCCCCCCTAAATCAATTTATTTATATATATTAACACTTCTCCTCATTTATGGGTTAAATTCTTGGCTCTACCCTCCGATGAGGAGACTGTCGAGTGAAAAATTTAGCGTGATTTGAGCCCTAGATGAGGACGTAAGTCAAACATCTGATATCATGAAAGAATTTCATGTTTCATATAAAAATTTATATTTGTGGACAGTTGTGAGATCAATTTATTTATATTAATTCTATAACATCCTATAATTGTTCATGGCCTAAGTTAATTTTGGGTTTAAATTTTTTATAATCCTGTAACTTTGCTTCGTTTTGAAATTGGTCTTGATTGTTTTGACTTTTTTTAATTTTGGTCATGTAAGTTATCAAAAAATTTAAAATTGGTCATTTAACTTTTGTTATGTGGTCACCAAAACAATAACAACCACCTATATAATTATTTTATTTTTTCCTTTAATTTCGAAATGTCATGTAAACTTTTTTAATCCAAATAATTTGTGTTGGAATTTTTTTTTTGTATTTTTTTTAGGAATGGAGAGTGATTTTCTGCGTTTGTTGATTTAATTTTTTTTTAATTTTTTGGTCAGTTTAGACCCAATAAATCGACCCGATTCGCTTTGTCTTTTAATATACAAATTGTTTTAAACTCGGCCTAAAACCCAACCAAAATTATTATAATTAAAAAAGTTCAAGTGACGCTTCAAAATTAAAGAGAAAAATAAAATAATTACATATGTGGTGTTTACATAAACGAACTTTTCTGCAAAGAGAACAAAAAAGACAAATTTCAAAATTTTAGGAAATTTACAGGATCAAAATAAAAAAGTCAAAACAATCGGGATAAATTTCAAAACGATACAAAGTTATAGGACTACAAAAAATTTAATCCCGTTAATTTTCTCACAAGTTTCAAATATATGTGCGTCAACAGAATACAAGAGTGACGAATGTTCAAGGATTTGAGGGCATATACCATGTCAACAATTGAAGAAGAACGAGAAGAACAAGAACAAATACAAAGATGGGTGATCAAGTCGGGCCCCAATATTTTCAGGAGTTCTGGACGAGTTAAAAAATTATAAATTTACTTTGAGTTATTATAAATTAATAGTAGTATCAAGTTTAGTTAATATTTTTTTATTAATCTAGATAAAATTACTAAATCACTTAATCTAAAAAAAAAATAGCAAATGATGAAGATGGAAAATCTTGAGAATTTAGAAATTAAAAAAAAAATCTTATGGTTCGGTTTCATACACATTTAGATGTATCTCTTTTAATATATTATATGATTCAAGAGTCTATGAAGTCTCAACTCAGTCTATTAATAGTGAAGTTCCATCTCATATATGAGTTCATCTCACACAAAACTCTTGTTTATAAAATTTTCTAAGTCTTAACGTTCATCAATAAAAGATTAAGTTTTCACTTTTTTGTGCACAAAACCCCACTTGCAACGACCCCAGCATTTAGGAGTCCGCCGAGGGGTAAAATGTTACATCGGTGTTGATAGTCAAATATTTAACTTGATTACGATGTGGCTTGTTGAATTTGACCACCAAATAAATAATTAATCGAACAAGAACACTTCGGGAAGAACGTAGTTCTTTCCACGAAATAATATGGGTTTTTGTATATAAGAGGAATGAGGGTAACATTACGAGTTTTTTTTTGAAATGAAGGGTGAGGTCATTTATATAAAATGCAGACCAAAGTTTGACAAATCATAAGCATGACAAATCATACAAAACGACAAATTACTAAGCATGACAAATCATTAAGCATATACAAATCATCAAGATGACATCCATGATCATTGGGTGGATAAAAACCTGAAAGAATCATATGGTCTAATAATTTGATTTTGTTAGGAATTAAAGTTGCAATTATAGGAGAAAATAATGGAAACAACGAATTAAAGAACACACAATTTTGTTACCTCAGTTAAATCAAACCGACTTGTTTTTTTATACACTACCAAGCCGGAGAGATCTACTATATCGTATAAGATAATGACAATGTATCAAAGATTTGATAGGGCATATACGGGGGTTATTTAAGAAAAACAAGAACAAATACGAAGATTATTGAACGTCGGGGCCTCGGTTACCGCTTTTTTATTAATTTAGATAAAATTACTAAATCAACTATCTAATCTAAAAAAAAATAGCAAATGATGAAGATAGAAAATCTTGAGAATTTAGAAATTAAAAAAAAATAAAATCGGCCCGGTTCGGTCTCATACACATTTAGATTCATCTCGGGCTCCATAATTATAATCTTCAAGAGTTTTAGAAGCCTCAACTCAATCTATTAAAGTGAAGCCTCATTTCATATCGACGTCTTGTCCTCCTGGACTCATTTATAAAATTCTTGTCCTCCTCAACTTTATTAATAAAAGATTAAGACTTCAACAATTCCAACAATTGTTGCGTGTGATAATGTACTTGAGACAACAATCGTTACATTAGCTTTTGAAAAACGTATAAGTTAATATATTGAAATGTGACGTTAGCTAACATTTGACTAAAAACATGAAATAAAATGACAATTAACTTTAATTGAAACGTGACATTAATTTTAATTAAAATATGAAGAATGGAAATATTTAAAATTCATGCACCATGCATATTATACTTTCGTCAACTAAATTACTAAAACTTTAAAAGTACTAAAAGTATGAAAATGTGGTTTCAGAATGATATAATATTAAAGATAAACAATTTGTGAGGATCACAAGGGAAGGGAGAACTCATGAGACATTGCCAAGTCCCACCCAAGAAGATATTTTTTTCAATTGGTCATTTGAGTTTCTTAAGAAAATTATGATGTTAAGTTTTTTAGGATAAAAAATTAAATATTAATAGTGCAATTTTTTAATAGTAATAATAATTAGAGCAAACCATTAATATTAGTGTATTTTATTCCATTATGCTGCTATTAATAGTTTTTATTAATTTTACAGTTAAAGAGTGAAATTCGGAATATTTGATTTTTTTTAACATTTAAATTTAATGTATAATTATGTCTACGAATATTTGATGTGACATTCATAGGCACAGGTCGCATTCACACGCTAGTTTATGATCCTTTCACAAGTATATTGTCTGAAACACCAATTTTGTCCATGATTTGCACTTTCCGGGTGGAACTGGAAAGCGAGGAGCAAAAACTCCACAGTTGCTTGCAAGAAACACATGATACTTATTTATATCTCCACAATGATTTAGCTTTTTTTTGTTTTTTTTTTTTAATTTAATTTCTCATATTCATCTGTACTTCGAATTGGCAAAGGATATATCAATTCGAAGCTCTCATATTTTCCAAAAGTCATCATCCAAGTGTCAAAGTCGCATGTTGTAATCTTCATTATGACCAAGCTCCGACGTGGCTTGGTCCTTGTGATATTTTCTTTATTAGGTCAAAGAAGCTAAAGTTGAAGGTGTTGAGCTTCGATTATATTGCTGATTACCCAAACCTTGGATATTGTTCTATCCTATGTTCAAGGTATAGGTTGAGAAGATGTTTCAAATATATTATACAAATGGCTTTGCATACTTGATATTGTGAGAATGATTTAAGTCACACAAGAATAATTTGAAAATCACCATGGAATTGGTGAGACTAATCTGCAATTTAATATGTTTCATAATACAATAGGATGGATCTATTTATTGTTGAGACGAATCTGCTATTCAATATATTTCAGAATACAATATAATGGACCTATTTATACTAGAAATAATTAGAGAAATAAAAAAAAAAAAAAATCCTAGATCTTGATGTCCAAGTAAATCTTGGTGACCAAGAAAATTTTAATAAATGCAAACTATTTTCTTCTTTATTCTGCGGTTGACTTGGTGTTAAATCACTTGATTTACTCCTAACAGATACAATGATATGCAATAATTCAGCACTAGATACATGAAAAAAAGTTTACCTAATTATGTAAGTCTGGTGTATAAGATGGTAAACTGAATAGAATTCTTTTAAAAATTAAACTGATAGTAAAAATCTTACTCACAACAATTTGCAAGTAATTATTTTGAGGGAAAGAAAACATTTTTGTGATTGATCCATATATCTATCCCTTGAGTCCAGCTTTAAGTTTCTGAACGGTGGCAACATCAGTCTTGAAAGACAGAGCCAGAGCAGTGTCATCAATAGTCGAATTAAACAGCGTATTCGGCAACGACACCGTTCCGGCGTTGGCACTCCCAAAAGCAGAAATAGCGACAGCTTCTTTCTTAGCATCAGCATTGTACTGAAAGTGCACCAGCCCCTTTGGAAACACGAACAAGTCCCCTTCCTGCAGCGTCTGAGTAAAAAGCGTGTTTTTGGTGTCCACAAACCCGACTTCCAACGACCCCTGCACCAGGAACAGGAGCTCCGCGGACCGGGGGTGGGTGTGAACCGGGTTCACTGAACCGGCCGGGTACATCAACACGGCGTACGAAACACTCTGTCCGTTCAAAGCAGGGAATTGTTCCATCGACGCTTTGAATACTTTGAATGTCGCCGGGAATGGATCGGTGATGAGTGATCGGAATCCGGTGAACGTGAAGAAGCTTCCGTTGATCGCCGGCGAGTTTGGTGGTGTGCCTGTTGGTGTTGGTACCACGAAGTCCGTCAGGATGTCTGGATCTCCGGCGATGGTTGGACGGACGACGGCAAGTGCAGCTAGCAAAAAGAAGACTTGTTTCATGGGAGAAGGCATTGGATTTTTCCTTTTTTCTTTTTTCCCTTTATATGTTCTGTTTTTTGTTGGAGATTGGATGGTGTTAATTCAAGAAAGATGGGCGTATATATATATATATACAGAGACGGACCCAGAAATTTTACCGAGGGGGGCCCAATTTATAACATAGTGTAGTTAAATGCACTTTAAAATTTTTATATATTTTCGAAAATTATTTGGACTAAACATCTTTATATTAACAGAGTCGAATACATTTATATGTATATTGAAAATGTGAATTATACATATTCTTTCTCTATTTTGTTACCCCTTTCTCACCTAAAAATCAACATTTTATTTATAGAGTGTTGATTTTTACAAGGATTAGTAATAGTGGTGTACAATGAACATGATGCACATAATACTTTGTTTAAAGGAGACAGACATTCGTATTAGATAGTTTTATACATGATATAGGGTATAATCTATAACACAAATAATACTCATTCTTTCAAAATATTAGAGCGTTAATACACAATTTATGCTTCGTCTTACTATGAGACTGTCTCATACAGGTGTGTCTTAATTATAAGTATATATATATAAGAAATTCAAGTGGGATCAAGGGGGCCCAGTGACCCCCTGGCTCCAATGTAGGTCCGTCGTTGTATATATATATATATATAATATAGGGATATTACAGAGTTTGTAAACTTCGATGGCCGGTTTGAGTTTTCGAGACTACAAAGTGAAAATGGAGTTGGGCGATGATATCTTAAAAAATATATATATTCTGTTTCTTGATTTTGTTGTTTTAATATATATATAAATACATATATATATATATATATTAGTTCGTATATCCGCGTATTACACGGGGTTGAAATAATTTTGATATTATAAAAGAAATTCTAAATTTTTTATTTATTTATTATGAAAGATTTCGCAACTTAAAAAGACGATTTTTTTTTCTGTTGTGAATGAGAAATATTTATTATTCAATTTTTTTGAAAAATCTAGTTGGTTGAATTTTTTTAAAGAGTTATAGTTAATGATATCTTTGCAAGATTTGATATATATATATATTTTTTCAAATAAATATTTATTATACAAAATCTTTGAAAATAAAATCTAATTGTTTGTATATTTTTAAAAATATCTAGAAAATCTAGTTGTTTGAACAATTTTAAAGAGTTACAACTAATCATATTTACTAATATTTGATATACATTTTTATCTTTGAAAAATATAATTGTTAAAATAATTAATCCGTATATATAAACATAAAAATCATATCCTCATGCAAAAATGATGTACACGAAAATTTTAATTTATGATTTATTGGGGAAATTGTAAAATTATTTCAATATTATAAGAGAAAAATATTATGATAGGCAAAAGATAAGGTAATATGACATATTGAACTTTACGTAAATGAATATATATATATATATATATATATAAATCGTCGTACATAAAGTATCGTGATAGAGTTATCTTTATTTTTCTCACTTTTTTGGTTTAATTTATGCAAGTTGTAGGGCCGAAAATCAAGATTTAAAAGTCCATAGAAATATATTTGAAAGTGTGTAAGTTATAGGACAAAAATCAAAATTATAAATATAGGATCAATATCAAAAAGTGACAAAGTTATCTTTATTTTCGCTTAAATTGTAGAGGAAGATGTGATTTTCAAAGAACTTGAGAATATTATGATATTTAAACTTGACTATTTGGACAAAAAAAAGTCTTGTAAGTTACATGAAGAAAAAACAAAATAAAAAATCAATGGACTAATATCAAAAGTGATAAAGTTATAGGCGGAAAAACATATTTCCTTAAATAAATAAAATAATGTGACCAGATAAATAGTAAAATAAATATTTGTAGTTAATATGATTGCTATATCAATGAGTTTGATGAGAAAAATGAAGCAAAATCAAAATGGCGAGAGGTTTGCAGTTGTCTGCAAGACTTTCTACATTATCACCAATACAAAAATTATCCATTTGAAGGCAAATGTCTGCCACATTCACTCAGAGCAATTTAGAATGAACATTCATAACAAATTCTTAACTCAAATTACTTACCTCAATACTCCCTACAATATATACAAAACCTGAATATTAATTATGAACATATTAGAAGAAACTCTTCCACAACTAATTCAACACTCAAATTACTTATCTCAATATCTTGGTGCAATAAAAAAAACTCCATGCAAATGAATTCATAACTCAAATTACTTACCTCAATATTCCCTGAAATATATACAAAACACAAATATTAATCGCTATGAGCATATTAGAAGAAACTCATCCACAACTAATGCACACTCAAATTACTTACTTCAATTCTCTGTGCAATATAACAAAAATTCCCTACAATATACAAAATAATTACACAATTATAATAAATATTCATAACCAATTCATAACTCAAATTACTTACTTCAATACTCCCTACAATATAAAATAATAAAATCAGATTAAATAGAACATATTAGAAGAAATTCCTCCACAACTAATTCAACACTCAAATTACTTACCTCAATACTTCATGCAATATAAAAAAACTCCCTGCAATGTACAAAATAATTACACAATTGCAATAAACATTCATAACCAATTCATAACTCAAATTATTTACCCAATACTCTCAGCAATATAAATAATAAAATTAGATTAAATATACAGTACAAAATCAGATTAATTTTTTTATAAAATTAGAAACAAATTAATAATTCAAATTACTTACCTCAATACTCCGTGCAATATAAAAAAAAACTCTCTGTAATATATAAAATAATTACACAATTACAATAAACATGTATAACGAATTCATTACTCAAATTAGTTACCTCAATATTCCCTACAATATATACAAAACATTAATATTAATCGCTAGGAACAAATTAGAATAAACTCCTCCACAATTAATTCAACACTCAAATTATTTACCTCAATTATTCATGCAATATAAAAAAACTACCTGCAATATACAAAATAATTACACAATTGCAATAAATATAACCAATTCATAACTCAAATTATACTCCCTGCAATATATTCAACACTCAAATTACTTATATCAATACTACATGCAATATTAAAAAAAAGTCCTAATAATATACAAAATAATTACAAAATTACAATAAACATTACAATGAATTCATAATTTAAATTACTTATCTCAATATTCCCTATAATATATACAAAACGTGAATATTAATCATTACGAATAAATTAGAAGAAACTCCGCTACAACTAATTCAATACTAAAATTACTTATCTTAGTATTCCGTTCAATATTAATAAAACTCCCTACAATATCAAATTTCTCTCTCTTCTTCTTGATTCTTGGTGACAATAAAAAAGTTAGCAGATGAATATAACACTAAAAAAGCAGAATAAGGCATGGTGTAATTAACATTCTTCACCACCTATTTTACGTTAAAGATCATCACTGAGACACAACATTGGAGCACAAACTCATCTAAAACAGTATTATCATATATATATATATATATATATATATATATATATATAAATAAATTATTTCGATAGAAACCAACAATTCAAATCCGTATATTTATTTTTTTAATCAATATATAAAGATATATGAGTAAGATATATATGTGTAAACATATTTTTATAAATAAAAGTATATAATTTATATTAAAAATTTATATTTTTTAATGAGAATGCACGATTTTAAAACGAAATAATCTGATTGATTTGGGCTTTGCGCAAATTGATGTGGTTTCACCACATAAACTGAATCAGGTTTACCAATATATAATATTAAGATATATATATATATATATATATATATATATATATATTGCATGTATGGTAACTACTGGTTGAGTTCTTGATAGCTCAGTTGGACAAATGCGTTTGGATTTTATTTATTTTTTTTTTTTGTGGGGGGGGACTCGAACTGTTAAATTAAGGATTTAAGAGCATATAATGGGATTTATTCCATGTCCAGAACTAGAACAAGAGCATAAACATATAATATACCATGTCCAGAACTCGAACAAGAACAAATCATCATTTCAGGGTGAAGTCGACTAAAATCTCAATTTAATACATATAAAGGGTTTATTTATCTTGTGTAATTATAATTTATTTATATATCCTATAATCTGCAAAATTAGGAGTTTTGTTTTGGTAAAGATTAGATGTTTTATATGAGTGGGTCTCATGTATATCATCCAAGGTCACCAATTTGACTTATAATTCATTTTAAAAGCATCAACTTATTATACTAAAATATGCAACTTGTTTACATTAAATCGTGCAATTATTATTTCATAAAAATAGTTGCACGGTTCATTGTAAATAAGTTGCATGGTTCTAAAATCCACTATGAGTGCACGGTGCACCTGGATGCATACAACACTTATTCGTTCTATATATTTCGATTTCCATTTTGTCACTTGACTCGGTATGTTTGTTGATGACAATGAGTTTAAATTGAGGTTTTTTGTAACCTAAATATATAATGAACTGCATTCATACAGTGTATATTAGACCGATATTATTCTTATAAAATAATTTTATCTCGTCTGAAATCGCACACATGTAGATATGTATTAAATCAATGAGAAAATGCCTCTAAGGTACAAAAAATTGGAAGCAGTGGCTCTAAGGTACAAATGCAATTTTTAATGACTCTAAGGTACACAAAAAATTGCACTTTGTTTGAAAAATTGCATTTGTACCTTAGAGCTTTTTGCAATTGCACTTTGTACCTTAGAGTTTCCCCCCCTAAATCAATTTATTTAAATATATTAACACTTCTCCTCATTTATGGGTTAAATTCTTGGCTCTACCCTCCGATGAGGAGACTGTCGAGTGAAAAATTTAGCGTGATTTGAGCCCTAGATGAGGACGTAAGTCAAACATCTGATATCATGAAAGAATTTCATGTTTCATATAAAAATTTATATTTGTGGACAGTTGTGAGATCAATTTATTTATATTAATTCTATAACATCCTATAATTGTTCATGGCCTAAGTTAATTTTGGGTTTAAATTTTTTATAATCCTGTAACTTTGCTTCGTTTTGAAATTGGTCTTGATTGTTTTGACTTTTTTTAATTTTGGTCATGTAAGTTATCAAAAAATTTAAAATTGGTCATTTAACCTGTTGTAGCAGGCCACCAAACAATAACAACCACCTATATAATTATTTTATTTTTTCCTTTAATTTCGAAATGTCATGTAAACTTTTTTAATCCAAATAATTTGTGTTGGAATTTTTTTTTTGTATTTTTTTTAGGAATGGAGAGTGATTTTCTGCGTTTGTTGATTTAATTTTTTTTTTATTTTTGGGTCAGTTTAGACCCAATAAATCGACCCGATTCGCTTTGTCTTTTAATATACAAATTGTTTTAAACTCGGCCTAAAACCCGACCAAAATTATTATGATTAAAAAAGTTCAAGTGACGCTTCAAAATTAAAGAGAAAAATAAAATAATTACATATGTGGTGTTTACCTGCTTGGTAACCTGCTGCAGCAGGCAAAAAAGACAAATTTCAAAATTTTAGGAAATTTACAGGATCAAAATAAAAAAGTCAAAACAATCGGGATAAATTTCAAAACAATACAAAGTTACAGGACTACAAAAAATTTAATCCCGTTAATTTTCTCACAAGTTTCAAATATATGTGCGTCAACAGAATACAAGAGTGACGAATGTTCAAGGATTTGAGGGCATATACCATGTCAACAATTGAAGAAGAACGAGAAGAACAAGAACAAATACAAAGATGGGTGATCAAGTCGGGCCCCAATATTTTCAGGAGTTCTGGACGAGTTAAAAAATTATAAATTTACTTTGAGTTATTATAAATTAATAGTAGTATCAAGTTTAGTTAATATTTTTTTATTAATCTAGATAAAATTACTAAATCACTTAATCTAAAAAAAAAATAGCAAATGATGAAGATGGAAAATCTTGAGAATTTAGAAATTAAAAAAAAAATCTTATGGTTCGGTTTCATACACATTTAGATGTATCTCTTTTAATATATTATATGATTCAAGAGTCTATGAAGTCTCAACTCAGTCTATTAATAGTGAAGTTCCATCTCATATATGAGTTCATCTCACACAAAACTCTTGTTTATAAAATTTTCTAAGTCTTAACGTTCATCAATAAAAGATTAAGTTTTCACTTTTTTGTGCACCAGTTGCACGTGTACGTACTTGAGTACAGGGGTAAAATGTTACATCAGTGTTGATAGTCAAATATTTAACGATTCTGATGTGGCTTGTTGAATTTGACCACCAAATAAATAATTAATCGAACAAGAACACTGCGGGAAGAACCGTAGTTCTTTCCATGAAATATGGGGTTTTGTATATAAGAGGAATGAGGGAAACATTACAGAGTTTTTTTACAATGAAGGGTGAGGTCATTTATATAAAGAGGACCAGCACGACAAATCATAAGCATGACAAATCATACAGCACGACAAATTACTAAGCATGACAAATCATTAAGCACGACAAATCATCAAGCATGACAGATCATCTGCTTAAAGCACGACAGATCACGTGGTCTCGGTGGGACCTGCTTGTTAGGAATTAAAGCAAGCAATTATAGGAGAAAATAATGGAAACAACGAATTAAGGAACACACAATTTGGTTACCCGGTTAAATCAAACCGACTACATCCGGGGCACTACCAAGCCGGAGAGATCTACTATATCATTATAAGATAGTGCAAGTAGTCTGAGATACAATGGGGAGTCGGGGGTTATTTATACAAAAAACCGAATCGGGCGAAACCTTATTTCCGGCCCCGGGCCTCGGAACCGCTCGACCGACCAGGCATTTGGTCGAAAGCGGCTCGCTTCGATCAACTATCTAGCTCGAGCGCCCTCATGGCGCTGATAGATAGGGCGCTCAACCGAGCACACCTACTCGACCTCGGCCGGGGTCGAAGTCTCTCTGCATCCTGCATTCCGCTTTCACTCAGGCTCCATAACCCAACAATCTCCCACCTGGAGACTGACACTGGAGTGAAAGTGCACGACCTCAATTAGGTCGAACGTCTTGTCCTCCCTGGACTCATTCCGAACGTCTTGTCCTCCCTGGACTCATTCCGCAACTCAGACTCCAACAATTCCAACACTGCTGACGTGTGATAATTCTGGTGACAACAATCAGCTTTGGCTGAAACGTATAAGTTAATATATTGAAATGTGACGTTAGCTAACATTTGACTAAAAACATGAAATAAAATGACAATTAACTTTAATTGAAACGTGACATTAATTTTAATTAAAATATGAAGAATGGAAATATTTAAAATTCATGCACCATGCATATTATACTTTCGTCAACTAAATTACTAAAACTTTAAAAGTACTAAAAAGTATGAAAATGTGGTTTCAGAATGATATAATATTAAAGATAAACAATTTGTGAGGATCACAAGGGAAGGGAGAACTCATGAGACATTGCCAAGTCCCACCCAAGAAGATATTTTTTTCAATTGGTCATTTGAGTTTCTTAAGAAAATTATGATGTTAAGTTTTTTAGGATAAAAAATTAAATATTAATAGTGCAATTTTTTAATAGTAATAATAATTAGAGCAAACCATTAATATTAGTGTATTTTATTCCATTATGCTGCTATTAATAGTTTTTATTAATTTTACAGTTAAAGAGTGAAATTCGGAATATTTGATTTTTTTTAACATTTAAATTTAATGTATAATTATGTCTACGAATATTTGATGTGACATTCATAGGCACAGGTCGCATTCACACGCTAGTTTATGATCCTTTCACAAGTATATTGTCTGAAACACCAATTTTGTCCATGATTTGCACTTTCCGGTGGAATCGAAAGCGAGGAGCAAAAAACTCCACAGTTGCTTGCAAGAAACACATGATACTTATTTATATCTCCACAATGATTTAGCTTTTTTTGTTTTTTTTTTTTTTTAATTTAATTTCTCATATTCATCTGTACTTTCGAATTGGCAAAGGATATATCAATTCGAAGCTCTCATATTTTCCAAAAGTCATCATCCAAGTGTCAAAGTCGAATGTTGTAATCTTCATTATGACCAAGCTCCGACGTGGCTTGGTCCTTGTGATATTTTCTTTATTAGGTCAAAGAAGCTAAAGTTGAAGGTGTTGAGCTTCGATTATATTGCTGATTACCCAAACCTTGGATATTGTTCTATCCTATGTTCAAGGTATAGGTTGAGAAGATGTTTCAAATATATTATACAAATGGCTTTTGCATACTTGATATTGTGAGAATGATTTAAGTCACACAAGAATAATTTGAAAATCACCATGGAATTGGTGAGACTAATCTGCAATTTAATATGTTTCATAATACAATAGGATGGATCTATTTATTGTTGAGACGAATCTGCTATTCAATATATTTCAGAATACAATATAATGGACCTATTTATACTAGAAATAATTAGAGAAATAAAAAGAAAAAATCCTAGATCTTGATGTCCAAGTAAATCTTGGTGACCAAGAAAATTTTAATAAATGCAAACTATTTTCTTCTTTATTCTGCGGTTGACTTGGTGTTAAATCACTTGATTTACTCCTAACAGATACAATGATATGCAATAATTCAGCACTAGATACATGAAAAAAAGTTTACCTAATTATGTAAGTCTGGTGTATAAGATGGTAAACTGAATAGAATTCTTTTAAAAATTAAACTGATAGTAAAAATCTTACTCACAACAATTTGCAAGTAATTATTTTGAGGGAAAGAAAACATTTTTGTGATTGATCCATATATCTATCCCTTGAGTCCAGCTTTAAGTTTCTGAACGGTGGCAACATCAGTCTTGAAAAGACAGAGCCAGAGCAGTGTCATCAATAGTCGAATTAAACAGCGTATTCGGCAACGACACCGTTCCGGCGTTGGCACTCCCAAAAGCAGAAATAGCGACAGCTTCTTTTCTTAGCATCAGCATTGTACTGAAAGTGCACCAGCCCCTTTGGAAACACGAACAAGTCCCCTTCCTGCAGCGTCTGAGTAAAAAGCGTGTTTTTGGTGTCCACAAACCCGACTTCCAACGACCCCTGCACCAGGAACAGGAGCTCCGCGGACCGGGGGTGGGTGTGAACCGGGTTCACTGAACCGGCCGGGTACATCAACACGGCGTACGAAACACTCTGTCCGTTCAAAGCAGGGAATTGTTCCATCGACGCTTTGAATACTTTGAATGTCGCCGGGAATGGATCGGTGATGAGTGATCGGAATCCGGTGAACGTGAAGAAGCTTCCGTCGATCGGCGGCGAGTTTGGTGGTGTGCCTGTTGGTGTTGGTACCACGAAGTCCGTCAGGATGTCTGGATCTCCGGCGATGGTTGGACGGACGACGGCAAGTGCAGCTAGCAAAAAGAAGACTTGTTTCATGGGAGAAGGCATTGGATTTTTTCCTTTTTTTTTTTTCCTTTATATGTTCTGTTTTTATATTGAGAGATTGGATGGTGTTAAATCAAGAAAGAAATGGGCGTATATATATATATAATATAGGGATATTACAGAGTTTGTAAAAAATCTTTTATTTATGGCCGGTTTGAGTTTTCGAGACTACAAAGTGAAAATGGAGTTGGGCGATGATATCTTAAAAATATATATATTCTGTTTCTTGATTTTGTTGTTTTAATATATATATAAATACATATATATATATATATATATATATATTATAGGATATATCCGATGGCTTTGATTTTCGAGACTACAAAGGGGGAGTTGAAATAAAAAATATTTATTCTGATATTATAAAATAAATACAATATATATAAATTTTTTATTTATTTATTATGAAAGATTTTGATATTAAAAAGAAATTAAAAATTTATTATGAAAGATTTCGTATACTAAACTTAAAAAAAGACGATTTTTTTTTTTTGTGAATGACAAATATTTATTATTCAATTTTTTTTGAAAAATCTAGTTTGAAATTTTTTAAAGAGTTATAGTTAATCATATCTGCACAAGATTTGATACATATTTTTTTCAGATAAATATTTATTATATAAAATCTTTGAAAATAAAATCTAATTGTTTGTATATTTTACAAAATATCTAGAAAATATATTTGTTTGAACAATTTTTAAGAGTAATAACTAATCATATTTACGCAAGATTTGATATACAATTTTATCTTTGAAAATTTTAATTGTTAAACTAATTATTTGGTATATATACATAAAAATCATATTCTCATGCAAAAATGATGTACTTGGAATTTTTAATTTATGATTTATTGTTAAAATTGTAAAATTATTTCAATATTATAAGCAACAAATATTATGATAGGCAAAAGATAAGTTAATATGACATATTGAACTTTACGTAAATGAATATATATATATATATATATATATATATATATATATATATATATTGAAGTCGTTCTACAGAAATTATCATGATAGAGTTATTTTTATTTTCTCACTTTTTGGTTTAATTTATACTAGTTGTAGAACGAAAATCAAGATTTAAAAGTCATTGGAAAAAAAATTGAAACTGTGAAAATTATAGGACAAAAATCAAAATTATAAATATAGGATCAAAATAAAAAAGTGACAAAGTTGTCTTTATTTTTGCTTAAATTGTAGAAGAAGGTGTGATTTTCAGCAACTTGAGAATATTATGATATTTCGCTTGACGATTTGGACAAAAAGTCTTGTAAGTTACATGAAGAAAAACAAAATAAAAAATCAATGGACTAATATCAAAAGTGATAAAGTTATAGGGCGGAAAAAACATATTTCCTTAAATAAATAAAATAATGTGACCAGATAAATAGTAAAATAAATATTTGTAGTTAATATGATTGATATATCAATGAGTTTGATGAGAAAAATGAAGCAAAATCAAAATGGCGAGAGGTTTGCAGTTGTCTGCAAGACTTTCTACATTATCACCAATACAAAAATTATCCATTTGAAGGCAAATGTCTGCCACATTCACTCAGAGCAATTTAGAATGAACATTCATAACAAATTCTTAACTCAAATTACTTACCTCAATACTCCCTACAATATATACAAAACCTGAATATTAATTATGAACATATTAGAAGAAACTCTTCCACAACTAATTCAACACTCAAATTACTTATCTCAATACTTCGTGCAATATAAAAAAACTCCATGCAAATGAATTCATAACTCAAATTACTTACCTCAATATTCCCTGAAATATATACAAAACACAAATATTAATCATATGAGCATATTAGAAGAAACTCATCCACAACTAATGCACACTCAAATTACTTACCTCAATGCTCAGTGCAATATAACAAAAATTCCCTACAATATACAAAATAATTACACAATTATAATAAATATTCATAACCAATTCATAACTCAAATTACTTACTTCAATACTCCCTACAATATAAAATAATAAAATCAGATTAAATAGAACATATTAGAAGAAATTCCTCCACAACTAATTCAACACTCAAATTACTTACCTCAATACTTCATGCAATATAAAAAAAAACTCCCTGCAATGTACAAAATAATTACACAATTGCAATAAACATTCATAACCAATTCATAACTCAAATTATTTACCCAATACTCTCAGCAATATAAATAATAAAATTAGATTAAATATACAGTACAAAATCAGATTAAATTTTTTATAAAATTAGAAACAAATTAATAATTCAAATTACTTACCTCAATACTCCGTGCAATATAAAAAAAAACTCTCTGTAATATATAAAATAATTACACAATTACAATAAACATGTATAACGAATTCATTACTCAAATTAGTTACCTCAATATTCCCTACAATATATACAAAACATTAATATTAATCGCTAGGAACAAATTAGAATAAACTCCTCCACAATTAATTCAACACTCAAATTATTTACCTCAATTATTCATGCAATATAAAAAAACTACCTGCAATATACAAAATAATTACACAATTGCAATAAATATAACCAATTCATAACTCAAATTATACTCCCTGCAATATATTCAACACTCAAATTACTTATATCAATACTACATGCAATATTAAAAAAAGTCCCTGCAATATACAAAATAATTACAAAATTACAATAAACATTCGCAATGAATTCATAATTTAAATTACTTATCTCAATATTCCCTATAATATATACAAAACGTGAATATTAATCATTACGAATAAATTAGAAGAAACTCCGCTACAACTAATTCAATACTAAAATTACTTATCTTAGTATTCTGTTCAATATTAATAAAACTCCCTACAATATCAAATTTCTCTCTCTTCTTCTTGATTCTTGGTGACAATAAAAAAGTTAGCAAATGAATATAACACTAAAAAAGCAGAATAAGGCATGGTGTAATTAACATTCTTCACCACCTATTTTACGTTAAAGATCATCACTGAGACACAACATTGGAGCACAAACTCATCTAAAACAGTATTATCATATATATATATATATATATATATATATATATATAAATAAATTATTTCGATAGAAACCAACAATTCAAATCCGTATTTTTATTTTTTAATCAATATATAAAGATATATGAGTAAGATATATATGTGTAAACATATTTTTATAAATAAAAGTATATAATTTATATTAAAATTTATATTTTTTAATGAGAATGCACGATTTTAAAAGCGAAATAATCGATTGATTTGGGCTTTATAGAAATTGATGTGGTTTCACCACATAAACTGAATCAGGTTTACCAATATATAATATTAAGATATATATATATATATATATATATATATATATATATATATATATATATATATTTGCATGTATGGTAACTACTGGTTGAGTTCTTGATAGCTCAGTTGGACAAATGCGTTTGGATTTTATTTATTTATTTTTTTTTTGTGGGTGGGGGGACTCGAACTGTTAAATTAAGGATTTAAGAGCATATAATGGGATTTATTCCATGTCCAGAACTAGAACAAGAGCATAAACATATAATATACCATGTCCAGAACTCGAACAAGAACAAATCATCATTTCAGGGTGAAGTCGACTAAAATCTCAATTTAATACATATAAAGGGTTTATTTATCTTGTGTAATTATAATTTATTTATATATCCTATAATCTGCAAAATTAGGAGTTTTGTTTTGGTAAAGATTAGATGTTTTATATGAGTGGGTCTCATGCATATGCATCCGGGTCTTGCACTTGACTTATAATTCATTTTAGAAGCATGCAACTTATTATACTAAAATATGCAACTTGTTTACATTAAATCGTGCAATTATTATTTCATAAAAAAATAGTTGCACGGTTCATTGAAATAAATTGCGTGGTTCTAAAATCCACTATGAGTCTTGCGGTCACCTGGATGCATCTAACACTTAATCGTTCTATATATTTCGATTTCCATTTTGTCACTTGACTCGGTATGTTTGTTGATGACAATGAGTTTAAATTGAGGTTTTTTGTAACCTAAATATATAATGAACTGCATTCATACAGTGTATATTAGACCGATATTATTCTTATAAAATAATTTTATCTCGTCTGAAATCGCACACATGTAGATATGTATTAAATCAATGAGAAAATGCCTCTAAGGTACAAAAAATTGGAAGCGATGGTTTACAAGATAAACGCATTTTTTTAATGACTCTACAAGACACAAAAAAATTGCACTTTGTTTGAAAAATTGCATTTGTACCTTAGAGCTTTTTGCAATTGCACTTTGTACCTTAGAGTTTCCCCCCCTAAATCAATTTATTTATATATATTAACACTTCTCCTCATTTATGGGTTAAATTCTTGGCTCTACCCTCCGATGAGGAGACCTGGGTCGAAAAAAAATTTAGCGTGATTTGAGCCCTAGATGAGGACGTAAGTCAAACATCTGATATCATGAAAGAATTTCATGTTTCATATAAAAATTTATATTTGTGGACAGTTGTGAGATCAATTTATTTATATTAATTCTATAACATCCTATAATTGTTCATGGCCTAAGTTAATTTTGGGTTTAAATTTTTTATAATCCTGTAACTTTGCTTCGTTTTGAAATTGGTCTTGATTGTTTTGACTTTTTTTAATTTTGGTCATGTAAGTTATCAAAAAATTTAAAATTGGTCATTTAACCTGTTGTAGCAGGTCACCAAACAATAACAACCACCTATATAATTATTTTATTTTTTCCTTTAATTTCGAAATGTCATGTAAACTTTTTTAATCCAAATAATTTGTGTTGGAATTTTTTTTTTGTATTTTTTTTAGGAATGGAGAGTGATTTTCTGCGTTTGTTGATTTAATTTTTTTTTAATTTTTTGGTCAGTTTAGACCCAATAAATCGACCCGATTCGCTTTGTCTTTTAATATACAAATTGTTTTAAACTCGGCCTAAAACCCAACCAAAATTATTATAATTAAAAAAGTTCAAGTGACGCTTCAAAATTAAAGAGAAAAATAAAATAATTACATATGTGGTGTTTACCTGCTTGGTAACCTGCTGCAGCAGGCAAAAAAGACAAATTTCAAAATTTTAGGAAATTTACAGGATCAAAATAAAAAAGTCAAAACAATCGGGATAAATTTCAAAACGATACAAAGTTATAGGACTACAAAAAAAATTTAATCCGTTAATTTTCTCACAAGTTTCAAATATATGTGCGTCAACAGAATACAAGAGTGACGAATGTTCAAGGATTTGAGGGCATATACCATGTCAACAATTGAAGAAGAACGAGAAGAACAAGAACAAATACAAAGATGGGTGATCAAGTCGGGCCCCAATATTTTCAGGAGTTCTGGACGAGTTAAAAAATTATAAATTTACTTTGAGTTATTATAAATTAATAGTAGTATCAAGTTTAGTTAATATTTTTTTATTAATCTAGATAAAATTACTAAATCACTTAATCTAAAAAAAAAATAGCAAATGATGAAGATGGAAAATCTTGAGAATTTAGAAATTAAAAAAAAAATCTTATGGTTCGGTTTCATACACATTTAGATGTATCTCTTTTAATATATTATATGATTCAAGAGTCTATGAAGTCTCAACTCAGTCTATTAATAGTGAAGTTCCATCTCATATATGAGTTCATCTCACACAAAACTCTTGTTTATAAAATTTTCTAAGTCTTAACGTTCATCAATAAAAGATTAAGTTTTCACTTTTTTGTGCACCAGTTGCACGTGTACGTACTTGAGTACAGGGGTAAAATGTTACATCAGTGTTGATAGTCAAATATTTAACGATTCTGATGTGGCTTGTTGAATTTGACCACCAAATAAATAATTAATCGAACAAAAACATCAAGGAAGAACCGTAGTTCTTTCCATGAAATATGGGGTTTTGTATATAAGAGGAATGAGGGAAACATTACAGAGTTTTTTTACAATGAAGGGTGAGGTCATTTATATAAAGAGGACCAGCACGACAAATCATAAGCATGACAAATCATACAGCACGACAAATTACTAAGCATGACAAATCATTAAGCACGACAAATCATCAAGCATGACAGATCATCTGCTTAAAGCACGACAGATCACGTGGTCTCGGTGGGACCTGCTTGTTAGGAATTAAAGCAAGCAATTATAGGAGAAAATAATGGAAACAACGAATTAAGGAACACACAATTTGGTTACCCAGTTCGTCAAACTGACTACATCTGGGGGCACTACCAAGCCAGGAGAGATCTACTATATCGTATAAGATAGTGCAAGTAGTGCAAGATACAATGGGGGAGTCAGGGGGTTATTTATACAAAAAACCCGAACTGGGCCGAAACCTTATTTCCGCGTCCAGGCCTCCGGAACCGCTCGACCAGGGCATTTGGTCGAGCGGCTCTGCTCGATCAACTATCTAGCTCGAGCGCCCTCATGGCGCTGATAGGATAGGCGCCAACCGAGCACACCTACCTTCGACCTCGGCCGGTCGTCGAAGGCCTCTCCTGCGCTTCGCATTCCGTTTCACTCAGGCTCCATAACCCAACAATCTCCCACCTGGAGACTGACACTGGAGTGAAAGTGCACGACCTCAATTAGGTCGAACGTCTTGTCCTCCCTGGACTCATTCCGAACGTCTTGTCCTCCCTGGACTCATTCCGCAACTCAGACTCCAACAATTCCAACACTGCTGACGTGTGATAATTCTGGTGACAACAATCAGCTTTGGCTGAAACGTATAAGTTAATATATTGAAATGTGACGTTAGCTAACATTTGACTAAAAACATGAAATAAAATGACAATTAACTTTAATTGAAACGTGACATTAATTTTAATTAAAAATATGAAGAATGGAAATATTTAAAATTCATGCACCATGCATATTATACTTTCGTCAACTAAATTACTAAAACTTTAAAAGTACTAAAAGTATGAAAATGTGGTTTCAGAATGATATAATATTAAAGATAAACAATTTGTGAGGATCACAAGGGAAGGGAGAACTCATGAGACATTGCCAAGTCCCACCCAAGAAGATATTTTTTTCAATTGGTCATTTGAGTTTCTTAAGAAAATTATGATGTTAAGTTTTTTAGGATAAAAAATTAAATATTAATAGTGCAATTTTTTAATAGTAATAATAATTAGAGCAAACCATTAATATTAGTGTATTTTATTCCATTATGCTGCTATTAATAGTTTTTATTAATTTTACAGTTAAAGAGTGAAATTCGGAATATTTGATTTTTTTTTACATTTAAATTTAATGTATAATTATGTCTCTTAATATTTGATGTGACATTCATAGGCACAGGTCGCATTCACACGCTAGTTTATGATCCTTTCACAAGTATATTGTCTGAAACACCAATTTTGTCCATGATTTGCACTTTCCGGGTGGAACTGGAAAGCGAGGAGCAAAAACTCCACAGTTGCTTGCAAGAAACACATGATACTTATTTATATCTCCACAATGATTTAGCTTTTTTTTGTTTTTTTTTTTTTAATTTAATTTCTCATATTCATCTGTACTTCGAATTGGCAAAGGATATATCAATTCGAAGCTCTCATATTTTCCAAAAGTCATCATCCAAGTGTCAAAGTCGCATGTTGTAATCTTCATTATGACCAAGCTCCGACGTGGCTTGGTCCTTGTGATATTTTCTTTATTAGGTCAAAGAAGCTAAAGTTGAAGGTGTTGAGCTTCGATTATATTGCTGATTACCCAAACCTTGGATATTGTTCTATCCTATGTTCAAGGTATAGGTTGAGAAGATGTTTCAAATATATTATACAAATGGCTTTTTGCATACTTGATATTGTGAGAATGATTTAAGTCACACAAGAATAATTTGAAAATCACCATGGAATTGGTGAGACTAATCTGCAATTTAATATGTTTCATAATACAATAGGATGGATCTATTTATTGTTGAGACGAATCTGCTATTCAATATATTTCAGAATACAATATAATGGACCTATTTATACTAGAAATAATTAGAGAAATAAAAAGAAAAAATCCTAGATCTTGATGTCCAAGTAAATCTTGGTGACCAAGAAAATTTTAATAAATGCAAACTATTTTCTTCTTTATTCTGCGGTTGACTTGGTGTTAAATCACTTGATTTACTCCTAACAGATACAATGATATGCAATAATTCAGCACTAGATACATGAAAAAAAGTTTACCTAATTATGTAAGTCTGGTGTATAAGATGGTAAACTGAATAGAATTCTTTTAAAAATTAAACTGATAGTAAAAATCTTACTCACAACAATTTGCAAGTAATTATTTTGAGGGAAAGAAAACATTTTTGTGATTGATCCATATATCTATCCCTTGAGTCCAGCTTTAAGTTTCTGAACGGTGGCAACATCAGTCTTGAAAGACAGAGCCAGAGCAGTGTCATCAATAGTCGAATTAAACAGCGTATTCGGCAACGACACCGTTCCGGCGTTGGCACTCCCAAAAAGCAGAAATAGCGACAGCTTCTTTCTTAGCATCAGCATTGTACTGAAAGTGCACCAGCCCCTTTGGAAACACGAACAAGTCCCCTTCCTGCAGCGTCTGAGTAAAAAGCGTGTTTTTGGTGTCCACAAACCCGACTTCCAACGACCCCTGCACCAGGAACAGGAGCTCCGCGGACCGGGGGTGGGTGTGAACCGGGTTCACTGAACCGGCCGGGTACATCAACACGGCGTACGAAACACTCTGTCCGTTCAAAGCAGGGAATTGTTCCATCGACGCTTTGAATACTTTGAATGTCGCCGGGAATGGATCGGTGATGAGTGATCGGAATCCGGTGAACGTGAAGAAGCTTCCGTTGATCGCCGGCGAGTTTGGTGGTGTGCCTGTTGGTGTTGGTACCACGAAGTCCGTCAGGATGTCTGGATCTCCGGCGATGGTTGGACGGACGACGGAAAGTGCAGCTATTACGAAAAACAAGAGTTGCTTCATTTTTCTACTTTTTTCTGTTTTTTGGTTTGAGATTTGATGGTGTTAATTGAAAATATGGGTGTATATATAGTGAGATTACAGAATACAGAGCTTGTACACTCCGATTGTCAATTTGTGTTTTTGAGACTACAAAGTGGAAATTATCCAGATTGGGCGATAATTCTTTTAGAGGAATGTACAATATATTCTTGATTTCGTTGTTTTTCTCTTGGAATGTATGGGATTACAGCTGTGGTTGATTTCTTGATAGCTCAGTTGAAGATTTGTTAGGATTTTTTGGACTTGAGCTCTGAAAGTGGAGAATTGGAGGTAAATTTTGTTAGGTATTTTTTGCAGCTCGAGCTTGGTAATTACTAATTATATTAGTGATGAATTGAAGGCAAATGTATTATAGTATATAGGTATTTTTGGAGCTCTAAAATTAATTGAGTGATGAATTGAAGGCAAATTTGTTAGGTTATTTTGGACTCGAGCTCTGTAATTACTAATTATATGAGTGATGAATTATATGAATGATGAATTAATTGAAGGCAAAATTGTTATATAGGCTTTTTTTGGAGACTCAGCTCTGTAATTTCTAATTATATGAATGATGAATTGAAGGAAAATTTGCTATACAGGTTTTTTTGGACTAAGGCTCTGTGATTACTAATTATATGAATGATGAATTGAAGGCAAGTTTGTTGGGGTTTTTTTTTTTTTTTGGACTCTTTAACTTTAAAACTATATGAGTGATGAATGTGTCTCAAGTGTTGAAATGCCTTGAACCATGATGCTGAGTTGGTTGGGGCGGGTCTCGCTTTACGGTGTAGATTGTGTTTTAGCTCGATTTTTCCGTTTGGGCTTATTTCCTATCTCCAGTTTGTTACGGAGTAAAAATATCTCTAATATTAACGGTTAATTTTTTTTATTGTGGTTGCTTCTCATCATAATAAGATATACTTTCTTCTGCCACGCTAATGTATTGTTAGTGAATCATGCAATTTTCTGTGTTCTTGTTTGTCGATTTATTTTATCTTTTTCGCATCCATTATGACAAATAACATAAAATAGGACATGTACCATGTCCAGTTGTGAAGAACAAGAACACATACAAGGATCATTAATTTCAAGGGAGAGTTTACTAATTATATTAGCATCGTCTTATAAAGTTTCAAATTTATCACAAAAATTAATATACCATTACCATGTCCAGTTGTGAAGAACAAGAACACATACAAGGATCATTAATTTCAAGGGAGTTTACTAATTATATTAGCATCGTCTTATAAAGTTTCAAATTTATCACAAAAATTAATATATTGTGGTATAAGACAACAAATTTGAATAGAACTCAGTGAATTAACCGAATAACACAAATCAAAGAAATCTCATCCAAGAAGTCAAAAATCAAAGTGAATAAAGAGTCACAATGAAGTCACACATATAAGAAACAAATGGAAAGAATGTAAAAATGAACACAAATTAACTATATATTTCTGACTCAAGCTCTGTTTATTGCTCTGCATGATCGCCTAATCTGGCCTTGATAATCAGTAAGCACTTGGACAGCCCCCAACTTGATCATGGCTTGTCCAAACTTCACGTTGAAATTGAACCCTCCAGCGATCGTGTCGACCGTTGACTTAGTCAGCGGGTCAAGCGCCAAATCCTGATCAATTTGCAAAATCCCTCTACGCATGACTATTTGCTTGTAGTAAGAATTGTCAACAGTCATTGAACTCAAGGGGTTCTGATCAAGATTCACAGAGTTGTCAATAGTACTGTTTTGAGGGCATCTTGCTCTCAATGTTGTTAGTAGAGTTGAATCCATGCTCGGATCGGGCTGTCCCGTGTTTCGAAAATTGTAAAGGCGGTCCTTGATGAGCGAGCAATGAGAAATTCCGACGGTGTGGCCACCTACGTCACGGAGATTAGTACGTAAAGGTTAAGTTGTTACAGAGGAGATTTATAAACAATGAAGTTATGTATATACCTAGAAGATAGATCATGTCTGTTGAATTAAGTCCTTTCTTGGAAAATGCTCGGGTGGAATCGATGACTGAGATTGAAGGAGGTGGAAGATCAACGTTTTTCGCGAGGGAGATTGTCCCGTCTCTTCGTCCCGTCTGCACAATGTATCGGTCTCCTCCACTCTGTGTATTTGATCATGCAAGCAGAGTTCTCTTGATTATTTTATATGCAACTAATACTTTTCAGTGAAAAAGCTAATACCTTTTAGTAAAACAACTAATACCATTTAAAAAAACACTTCTTCTCACAGTGTGCATACAAATTTGGGAATTTATTGGAATTATTAGATGGAAAGGCGAATGTTATTACCAGGGCGATGGCGTCTCGTGTGGCCATGACAATGATATCAGCACAGGACACAACGCCGGGGCATATTGCCTCTAGTGCTGATTTTGCTGCGTCGATGATTTCGTAACCTCGGACACTTAAATTTGGAATTGCAGTTTTCTCACTTGTGGCTCCATCCAGAAGAATTGATGCATCGCACCCCTTGAATACAAGATTTATGCCAAATTAGCTTAGGTAGCACATATGATGACTTACCATTTTGTTAGATTCCATCATCTTATCACGTGTCACACTTGCATGTCTATTTAAGTCACGCTAAATAATCATGCATAACGCTAAGATATAAATACTAACTATTGATGATATGAATATGATATTAACTTACATTAACAAAGCAATCATGAAATTGCATGCGAAGGAGAGCAGGTGTTATGGTGGGATCCTTCCCTTACCATCCTCGAATAATACCACCTACAGTGCGGCATTTTCCTTTGTAGAAACCTGTTTGAAGTGCCGCATCACTAACAAACAATAAACCTACCAAAATAATTACTGAACCTAAACTTGAGCTCCACATTTTTATAATTAAAAAAGAAATATCTTTTTTTTAAGGGATTAAAAACTGTATGAATTAATTGAATAATATTCTTACAATTAGTAAAATAGGAATACACGACTCTGTTCTCGACTTTTTGAGATTTCATTTAAATGAGATTCTTGAACGATAGACTAATAAGTACTAGCTCTATCCACTAATTTTATGCACACTTGTCTTGTTCGTCTGTTCATCAATCTCATGCACACTCCATTTTTAGCAAAAGTTACTTTATTTTTATCCCCAACCATCACTTAATTATTTCAAATGTCATTGTACTTACTCACAAACAATCACTTTATCTATAAATGGACCCACAATACCCTATAATACTCTTACTTTATCTACTTTATCTATTTTTTTTAAACATGTGCTAAAAACATCATGCATAAGATTAGTGGTGATTATAAACCTCATCTAATCTTGATTTAAACTAAGACCGATCACTATTTAGTTAGTAGTTTGGCTTAATTAATCTAACACAAACTCTCCTGAAACTTGTTCATAATATGAAACTCATATTATTACACTTATAAATTGATATCATTGCTCCTATAAATTAGTACCTATAGCATTTAATACTATAATCTCAATTTATAAAAAAAATTAAGGGAGGTGCTAAATGGGCAGATTCTGCCCAGTGCAGAATCATTATAAAGTGATTGCCCTCAATCAAGCCACCCAAGAACCTGCCATCAATCAAGTCCACAATGATACTTTAAATAGATGTATCATGCACTGAGCTCTATAATGCAATGTCCTTTTATTTCATCTGGGGGAGTTTAAACTTGAAATGATATATCTAGCCTAAAAGAATTACCTGACAAATGATTTGTACTTTAGTTAAATTTCTAAATCTGGTATTAACAGAAACTTCTTTCTTGATTCTACATAAACACTAATGCTGTGATTGAATCTTGAATTTTAATAAGTGAACTAATTGACGAATATGATATCATATGCTCAAGTTTTGTAGTTTGTAAAGTACATCTGTTATTCCATTTGTAGAACCAAATCTAAACATAGACCACAGAACTCAAAATGAAGATATATAATGGTGGATTGTTTATTTCATATAATATTATATCCCTAGTCAAATTCCAGAAGCATTTTACACTTTCTAAAATTGTTGTAAATATATAAAATGATGGAGAATAGGCAGAGACATTCACTTCACTTTTTTTTTTCACCAAAATAAATTAGAACAAGACCCCAAAAAATTAAACAGATTAAAAAGATCTTGAAAAAAGTATTTTTTTTTTTTTTTTTGGTTTTCTATTTTATCACCCTCTTCTCAGACCCTTTATTTGCAGAGAAGAAAAAAGACAAAAAAAAAAAAAAAAACTGGAAATTTTTCCTATGTAGCTGTTATGAACTGATCTGTAAATCCAATCCTCTGATTTCTTGATCATCATCATTCTGTTCTTCTTCATCTTCTTCTTCTTCAAGAATCTCATCATCAGATTCAGAATGTACAAAGTGCAACTTCAAACGCCCATTCTCACGGCATGCGTGCAAGAATTCCTGAGTTGGGATCCTTATTTCCTTAAGAATAAACCTCCCATCTTCCCTAAATGATTTGAAGCACACCCATGGCTTCCCACTCCTTCCAATACAAGAAATCGGCGGTGGAAATTCCCCTGTTCTTGATGAAATCTTGGAATATTCATTCCTATGATTCTCTGTTTCCAAATTTCTTGCAACATGACTTTTCTCCCCTTCTTGATTCTCCCATTTTCTGTTACAACCCACATGATTCGACAAATCTTCGACATCATCGCAGCTTTCGAACCCCAGCCCCTCTGTGCACAGAGATAAGCTCTCTGAATTCTTGGAAGAATAGGCTGATGAAAAATTGTTGCATCCCATTTTTGGATCATGATTCTCTTTGAAATGCAATTCTCCAAAGATTTCAGTGAAGGAAGAATCATCAAATGGCTGTTTCATGGATTTTATGTGTTTCCATGGTGAAAGAGATTCAAGAAATGTTGGAGGTTCAGACAATGGCTTCTCAAAGATGTGTTCTAGGCTACCACAGGCTGCTGCCATGTTTTGACTTTCCAGCTTTTCTTTTTCAATTCATTTGTGTGTGAGAAATTTGAGAGAGATGTGTACACGAGTAGTTGCTGATAAAGTCAAGAAAATTGCAACTATTTATTGGGGAAACTGCTTTAATGGCCACCTCTCAATTTGCACTCAACTGAATCAAGAGAGGACGGCAGGCCACAATTTTTTTATTTCTGGATTTCCATCTTATCTTTCCCTTTAATAAAAATAGGACTCTCTCTTTATACTTATCGATATCAACGTTTTTATCCCATAATATTAGCTCAAACTCATCTAAAAATAGCTATTTCCTTACTTATAATAATTCAAGAATCATGGGTTTTTCTTTGTCAAAAGTTTTGAACTTTCTTGCAATGTATAATACTGATGTGATTGGTGGAAGAACATAGTCCCTCAACATATATATCAGTCAATGTTGCTGCATTTAAATATTTTTCCATCTTTGGATGATCTTAACAAAGAAAAAATACAGATAGTATTGTGTTTTAATAAGAGGGTCAGTTTCAAAACCCATTAAATCTTGTTTTATTTATCTGAAAAGGAGTAAGAATTGCATGTGGTAATATCATCTGTCTCTCCAAATACTGCATGTAAAAAGGGGGGGTTGAGAATATTCCTGGTTGATCCTTCATGATTGCTCAGAATAATTTCTGAAAACGATGTAACATATCCAGAATTTCCCTCAAGCAATTTAAAGTTATTTAAAGCAATAAAAGATGTTGATGGCTCGAAAGTGGACAAACGGAAGGCTGTAAATGTCCAACTAGAGTTGCAAGTGGTGCAATGCAATCTTCTGTGTCCCTGTTGTGGTCCTCTTGTTCAGGCAATAATTCGTGAAATAAAATAGAGATTGAAAGTGATCTACAACAAACCTTTGATTGGATCAAGAAAAAACGGAGACAAATTGATATCACATCAGTTAACGCGTTTTTTCTAAAAATACGTACATGATAACTTCAACAAATTAAGTAGCAAAGAGTAGCAGTTAAAAACACACACAGGTTACTTCAAATTCAGAATCAAAGTTATCATAAAATCAGTCATGGAAATAGAACATGGACTTCATTCACCGCCAGGCTTCACACCGTTCTGTCATTGAGTTTATACGGCTCAAATTGCTAACCCCCTTGTTCAATTTCGTTGCTATCTCTACAGCTAGATGATCATCGATTCTTGATTCAGATTTCATCTGACTTGAATTGCTTGATTGCTGGGATTCACTCAGAGGACAGTTTATTACTTTACCTGGAGTTTCACAAGACTCACCTCCATCAGATTCGTCAGTAGAACTTGAATAATTACGATAATGTTCATCATTGATGGTATTGATTTGGTTAGCTTGGGTCACACTCTGAGAACCGGGATCATCCACAACAAAGGCACGTTGCATTGTCTCTTCGATTGATTCAGCGGGAATTACCCCATCAACTCGTGAATACGTTTCATGCCCATTGTCGTCAGAAGGCTCCGTGTTGGGGGCAGATGCTTGTTCGATAACATGATCTTCTCTTTCTCGTAGAGTTTTCTCTATTAGAGTCCTGAGGAAGTTCATCACTTGTACTGCATACATCAATGCAGTCAATGGATCGGCCATCTGGAAATACAACTCAACAAATATTAGGGAAGGACAAAAATTTCTATGAATTCTTTACTCGATTATGACCAAATATTACAAAAAAAACAAATTTGAACATTTAACGAGAAGTATTAGTTCATATGAGGAAAAGTATTAGTATGTAGGCTGAACAATATTAGTGCTTTTTCAATATATAACTAATACTTTTCATCATATGAGTTGATACTTCTCATCACATGAACTAAATACTTTCGAAGATTTTTCTATGATTTGCGAAAAAATATTAAAAACAGTTTGGTTGAATTTTTTTTAGTCCGAAGTGTTAATCATTACTCATGAGGAAGATATCCATCTTGGACAGATAAAATACTAGCTTGTTTACAGATTTGATAAGCTAAGAACATTAGCCATGAATTCAGTAGCATAATGAAGAAGTTGGATAGTGGGTAAATATCTGAAAGAAAAATACACACCTGTGTCATGTTTGGAGCAAACACCATAGCGATGTTGCGTGCATTCATCTTGTTTAGATGTTCCTCTTGGACGACATCAGCCATCAGATTGATCGCCCAATCAAGCAGAGCAGCTTCCGTTGGTGGTAGAAGCCTTACTAGTGCATCACAGTCCTCTTCTGATTGGCATTGCATCACCTGCTCAGATGATAGAGAATCCAACACCCCTCGAGGGAGTTCTCTAAACCAAGCCTACATGGATATGGGCACACGTCAGGAAACATTCTTCGTTTTACAAATAAGATACCTAATTTTCCTGAATAATTATATTTCCAGTAGATACAAGTCATCGGAATATATACCAGTGCGCAATGGGAATCTAGCCATGTGTATTTCAAATGGAAAATAAATAGCAAGAGAAGAGAAGATGGGATAAATTATATTAGTGTAAAAGCCTTTTATGGCTTAGACCTAGTCCGCTACAGAGCTAGACAACAAATATGGATGGTCAAAATTTTCTTACTCATCTAGCTCGTTCCAATTAATTCAGCTTCACTTTCAGATCAATGTAGACATGCTATTTCATCAGCATAATCTAATTGCTCCAGTTAATAGCAATCATAAATGGTTTACTGAAGATCATTTTCTAATATACACCAAATAAAATCCACTAAACAGAATTTTTTTAAAAGCATGTTGCTCCAATTTTAGTTACCTTAATCAGGCCTGCCAAACAGTGCACATCGATGCCTCCAGGAATCACTCCTCTGTTCAATTGGTCCCTGACATACTCCTCCTGGCTGTTTCCCGCTGTTATTCTGAATATCCCTTCAGCCTACACCCAATAGTGAGAAATATGGGAGACGATAGTCATACAACTAATAAATATAGGCACTAAACTAATTTTGACAATATATTACCAAAAAAAAAAAACTGAGTTACTTCCAAGACATTTTTTTTATTTTTTGGATAATTTTGCTCCTACACAGTTTTAGATAAAAACCATGAGAAACACAATGACAAACCTGCAAGCCACCTTGTGAATACAAATGCCTTTGCATAAGAAGGAGGATGGTTGGAATACTGTTGCCTCGTGGATCATAAGAAAGCTGCATTGACTCGGTAGAAACTCCAAACACAGTGGTACTAGCCATGGATTTTCAAACAAAATATTCAGTCATGATGGAATTGCAATGATACTATTACTCGATTAAAGTGAGAGCACACATTGAAACATGCAAAACTTTATCACACATATGTCTATAAGAAACCAATTACTGCTATGCTTAGCTTCATAGTCTGCAGAAACTTTGAATAGCAGAGTACATAAAGCATCATGTATGGAGTTTATTCTGAGACATTTTAAGAAACCAATTGAAAGTTATTTCTGGGATTAAAAGGTTGGACGCCAAACTAAGAGTATTCTGAGACTGTAATTCTTTTATGAATTCATTTTGATCTACATGACAAATATTCACAGAAATCTGTTGTATATTACATTAGCCAAATGGAAATTCAAGCAATTGTTCATGGACACTTCAATTGAAACTTTTGAAGATGAAGCTGGTCCCAATATCTTTCTTGATCCAAGTGTGGAAAGAAAAAGTTTTGAACTAGTGCTATATCATGTCATCCCAAAAACCAACAAAAAATCTAGAATAATTTTGTTCAATGTTGGAGAAAGAGTTTTAGAACACCACTGGTTGCTTAATGCTTACTATCTACCGATACATATCTAGGAGTTCAAACTTCTTTTTTTCGAAATGTAAAAGTTAAAAATCTACGGCACTAAAGAATTATATGATGAACATCATTGTTTGCTAATAACTAACTTACTTGAAATCAGGTACAGGTATCCTTTACAAACACATATCTAGGAGTCTAACTTAGTTTTTTTTTTTTTTTATACATAGATAAGGCTAAAAAGGAAACAAAACTAGGATAAGGGTACTGGGGATTCGTCTCCATATGCATATACAAAATTTAAAAACATAATTAGTAGTAATAATTAAAATTAGATCAATCAAATTATAAAAATGTAATCAACTACAAGCTTAAGAGTCCAAATCATTAACATAAACAACAGAATGACATCATATAACTGAAAAAGCTCTTCAAAAACTCTAGACAGGGGGGTTGGTTACAAGGCATGAAGTGTCTTTTTTTAGGAAGTATGAAATATCCACTTTTACGCTGAGGAATCCAAGGGATACCATATAGAAAAATTCACAGTAACATATAGGAAATGGTGCAAAAACAGAAATCAAATGGTGAGATCAAATGGATTTTCAAGGAAGTTTAATTATGAAGCTCAAGTTTCAGTTACTAAAGAGTTAATGATGTGTGATACTTCCTACCCAATTGGTAACAGCTTCCATGATTAACTTAAATATCTAATCTAACTAAAGTCCATTTATTGAACAGTGAAAGGACTCATATATCGTTCATAGATCTTCATGAACTACAGTCAAGTTCATTGATACTTATTTAGATGGAAACACTACCATTAACAGATTGCTCTCAAGATGATATTATAATAAGACCACCCTGCTCAGTAACTAACCAAGAAACAATCGAGATATGATTGTTGTTAACCCAATTAGACAAAACACACCATATGAAATTCAGGTACAATAAGAACAGAAGGCGTAAACACATCATTTTGTTTAAGAAATTGACAAGATTCAAGAAAAACACATTTCAGAAAATGACTCAAACATAATTGTCAACAAAAAACCCAACCCCAAGAATTCTTGAACAGAAGATTGACCTTCTATTTTCCACCAATATTACAAGAGCCTTTTAATTAAGAAATCAACAAGATTCAAGAAAATCGCATCTCAAAAATGACTCAAACGTAACTGTCAATGAAAAACCCAACCCCAGGAGTTCTTGAACAGAAGGTTGAACTGTTTTCCACCAATACCACCAGAGCACAAGCCTAAAGTTCTTTCACTGAATACATCTGTTATTCAAATATACAGAGAGCAGCTTTCACAAAGCAACCCCACATCAAATATCACACAGCATACATCACAAGTTATAAAAATCACAAAGATTCCAACACCAACATAAGAGAAACTAGCAATAACCATCTTGAATTAACATAGATTCATGGAAAAATACACATTGCAGGATTCAAGAAAAAAAATGTACCTAGCACTTGGAGCCCTCCTTGGAACCTCAGGCTCAAACTCAACAGGCAAACCCAGAAACCCATCAAACCTATCAAACGTGACATGATTAACATGCTGTACATCAGTAGGCCAACCTATCTCCATAATCCCGACACCACCACCACTAGTCGAACCAGAAAAAGTGTCTCTATCAGTTTTACCGGCCAACCAGAATCTCTTCCTAAAGAGGGTCAAGAGAAGCGCTAGGAGAGATAACTGATCTTCCCTATCTTTCTCTCTCTTCTCAATGACTCTATTTTCTTCGTCTGAAATACCCTCGCCCCCACATAGGAATCAGTCTGGTGAAATAACGTGGCATTGTGGGTTGGTGTAGATATGGAAGTAGGAGAGGACGAAGAGGGGGAGTGGAGCACCTCTGTCATTGAACAGATCAAACAAAATGGGGGATCTTTGTTTGTTTATTCAAGAAATTTGGATTCAGTTTGTTGTAGGGTGTAGAAATAGTGAAATTGAAATTAAAGATTGAAGGAAATGGGATTGGGGTTGGAGGGAAATCTGAAGAACTGTTAATGTTGGTTATTTAGTGGAGTAATTGGAGTTGGATTGAAGGAATGGTAAAGAAAACAAGACGTGGGAATCATGAAGTGGTTTATTTATTGAGAATAAATTTGTGCATATTAGCGCTGAAATGGAGAAAGGGAAAGATTGAAGGCCAGGGTGTTGATTGAAGTAATGAATTGAATTGAAGAGACACAGGGGTTGGGTTGGGTGGGTGAAGAACAAAAGGGGTTGAATTTGGACGCATATGGAAGCAATGGTGTGGTGGTGTTGCAGTTTGGTGGCGGTGTATGTTACTTCAGGTGGACGCGTTCCGCATATGAATATGATTAATCATCAAGCTTTTTCTGCCTTTTCATTACTCTTTCTTCTCTACTTTTTTTTTTTTAATATTAAGTAGAGTATTTATTACTCCTCCCGTCTTAATTTTGATTGGGCAAATACTGTAGATATGAATATTAAGAAAAAATAGGTAAATAATAGTATTAAATAGTGTAAAGTGAGTTTGGTGAAGGGAAATAATAGTACTCCCTCCGTACCAGAGTTGATTTTTTATTTACTGTGTGCTCGGGTTTTAAAAAAAAATGATAAAGTGTTGGATATAAAAAGTTATTTATTAGTATTTTATGTAATATAATGATGGGTAGTTGAAGTTAAAAATAGTTATTTATTACTCTCTCCTATTCAAAATATAAAATGTTTTGGTCTTTTGCACGTTTATTAATAAAAAAAATTATACCAAAATTAGTCTTATTTAATGATAAATTATCTTTAATGACATGATAGGGAGTAAACAAGAAAGTAAAGAAAAAGGGTACTCCCTCCTATTCAAAATATAAGATGTTTTGGCTTATTGCATTATTTACTTTTTATTTGATGTTCTGGCTTTTATTTTTCTACACTGTCATTATTTAATATTCTTTCTTTACTTTCTTGTTTTACTCTCTATCATGTCATTAAAGATAATTTATCATTAAATAAGATTAATTTTAGTATAATTTTTCTTTAGTAATAAACGTGCAAAAAACCAAAACATCTTATATTTTGAATAGGAGAGAGTATTAAATAAGGGCAGTATAGGGAAATAAAAGTCAGAACATCAAATAAAAAGTAAATAATGTAATAAGTCAAAACACCTTATATTTTGAATAGGAGGGAGTAGTATTTTATGTGATAAAGTGATAAAGTAGATATTTCATTTAAGGAAAGTGGAAATCAAGTATGGGACGCTCGAAACGGAAATGTGGAAATCAAGTTTGGGACGGATGGAGTATTAAAAAGTATTAAAAGTTGTTTTATTTTATTTTTAGGAAATAACCAAACAAAATAAAGACGATTATTTATAGAAAGTGATCAATCAAAATTAATCAAAATTAATACAGAGAGAGTAGTATATTTTTCTTGTGTAAAAAGTACACTTAAATTAATCTATTAAAAAAAATTCTAACTGTTCAAAATAATTAAGATAATAATTCAAGTAAGATTAATAGTCGTATCTACGGTTCTACACATATATCTTAATTAATAGTTGTACCTACACTACACATATATATGGGACACACATTTAGAAAGAGAACTTTGTTAATAAAATAATAATTACTTTAATATATTTAAATAATATCAATTGTAAATATTAATGGAGAACTCTTCTATAAAAGTTCGTGGAATCTGTGCGTGGGTGGAACATGTCAAGCACATTTTCCTAAAAAATTCATACGAAGATAAAATAGGTTAATTCAGTCTCAATCTATGTTATTATAAAAACAGAAATGTATTATTACGTGATGATGGAAAATATTTTTTTTAATTAAATAGTGTGTAATGTGATTTGTTGCGAGTCGTTTTGTATGGAGAATATTATGTGGCTAATTTGATGACAACTCACAAACAAAGTAAGTATGTGTACAATATCTGATAAATAATTGATAATTTGTTGACCCGGGTTAAATCGGTGAATGACTACTTTCTGGGGCGTTCCAAGCCAGGGATGTTGTATTGCTAGATTTACATACATAGTACAACATACTTTTCATGAGATGAACTTCTATGAAAGAAGATGATTTGAAGAGTAAGTGTATGAGTCTTTGAGGATTTTTTATGTGTATGGATAAACTCGAAATTTTTCTCAACCTCACCCCTTTTGGGAAATTTTTTGAACCCTTCTTTTTTTTTTTTTCTATTTATAAGATTTTTGACAAGCATGAGTTTTTTTTAGCAAGCATGAAATTTGGAGACTTTTCTTGCAAGAACTCATGTGATGTTTTACGTTTCCAACTTCGCCTTCTGGTTGATCTTTGCACTTTGCTTGTCTAAAGGCCTTCTTTTGGTCGTCCCAAATCAATCTTTTGCTCGACTGACCATTAAGTTCGCCTTTAACCATATCAATTTTATCTTGGGAATCTTTTCCTCATCGAGCATATCCGAACGCCGGGGTTATCGAGCCCTCCGGGATATCCGAGCATCGAAACATATCTAGCCTTCGGGTTGTCGAGCCTTCGAGGATATCCGAGTCCTCGGGTTATCGAGCATCGAGCATATCCGAGCCTTGTGTTACTCGAACTGCGAGTTGAGTTCTTGATCCGGACATCCCGACCACGAGGTCATTGATTCAAGCTATCGATTTCTTCTTTTACGTCGATCGGCTTGATCGAATCATCAACATCTTTTCGGGATCATCTCAAGATAGCATCGGTCATCATGCGGTTTTTGTGAGTCATAACATAATTTGCTTAGTCGTGAGTGGCGAACATACTGTTTGCTTTCAGAACCGGTTGAGCAATCTTGGTTGGCAAATGGCGAAATTTGGCGAACAAAACTCGCTTAGTAAAGCGCATATACTCTAGGTTGACAAGTGGCGGTGGGCGAACAAACTTGTTCGTTCGGCAAGCGGCGTGCACACTTGTTCATCGAGCGTGATTATTTTAATAACTGAATATTACACGTGTCCCTCTGACGTGTTTGATTAATACTGAGTAATTATATCGAACACAACATGATGTTTTGGACTTTTTCTTTTTTTTTGATCAGACAAGAAAAATTCATTGAGTAATTTTGAGTACAAGGGGTACTCTACCCATTACAACCTGTAGTTTTTAGAAAAGAAAGAAAATTCATTGAGTGATGTTTTGGACTTTTACTTAAAAAAGTTGACCACATGTCAAAATGACAAGCAGATGAAAATTAGAGGGAGAATCGGATGAAATAGAGGAAGCGTCGTTTTGTTCATACAACATTCGTCTTTATTTTTTACAATAACAAATTTGGTGTGTATATAGTTAAACGATTTTCAATACTTTCATGTGCTACTATAAAGATACATATATGTACTAAAAAGATAAGTATGTGTTGTTTATTTTTATAATAAAATATATTTGTATTTACAGTAACATGCGTTTGTCATTAGAGTTGGTCTCCTGTGAAAATCAATTTTATTTTTCACAGTGAAAATCAAGGCAAAAGAGTGAAAGAGGAAGAAGAGCGGGTCTGGCCCATAGCTCCCAATAATTATCTCAAAAAAACTTTAAGGCTCAATTTGGATGGGTGGATTTGAAATTCATGGATTTAACACACAAATCACTAGTCTCTAATGAATTTACTCATTTTACATAATCAAATTATTTCATTGCATAACTCTTATCCTACATGAATATTGAGGTTCGAGTTTTGACATCATCTTTAGTAGCTTTGAATTATATTACTTTATTTTAAAGGGCTATGTTTAACACTGAGACAATATAGTAGAATTTCTTGTGGTTAAATTTTTTTTTTTTGAAAATGTCTTGAATTTAATTATTTTCGCTGAGAACTTTGAAAATTAAAACTCGTAAATTTTAGTTTAGTTATTGAAAATTTGGATAATTTACCATTTAAATTGCCTTTAAAAGCTTTGAAAAATTGGGATGTGACAATATTAAATAAGCTTTTCACTTGTCTATTTACCTCCTATACAAAATTAAAGTAAAAATTATAATAATTTAATATCTTTTTTTTCTCATCCAATTTAATTTAATTTCACTGCTCTCATACAAACAATAACACAGTATTCACCACTTCGAGTATAACAATTAACAAATATGTATTAAATTTTCACTAATTTATGTATATCTTATAATAAATTATAGTAACATTTATAATTATAAAGAGTATTACATGCAAAATTGAAGCAATATTACATCTATAATTATAATAAATTACAACAATATCTATAACACAGATTTTAATAACTTGCATGTATTGCTATACAGATAAATATTGTATATGTATTAAAAAAACAAATATGTATTGTGTATTCTTATAATAACACATATTTGTATTTATAGTAACATATATTTGTCCTTGTATTAAAACAGAGATGTAAGTGAGTTTTCCTATTTTCACTATAAGAAAGCGAAGAATTGACTATTGAATTTTCTAATATATCTACAAATTCTAATAAAAATAATTTTGTCATTGAATGGTGAGAATATCCTAGAAAATGTAGTTCATATGATATAAATATTTATAGATAATTCCAAATTACAAATGTAATTGCCAATAGAAGTGTAAATGTCTACGAAATTATTTGTACATGTAATTTGTTTGGGTACAAAAATTACAAATATGAAGACAACAGTTTGTTTGCCTATTCGAATCCTAAAAATTCATAAACAAGTCTTAAAAAATCCTCACAATTTAAGAATAAAATTATTTTTTAAAAAATATTGGAGTCATGTTGGAGAATTTCGTAGTTAATTCTTTATTATTTCATAATATTTTGTTTTAATGTGAATTTCTTTAAAAAAAAATTACTAAACCCAATTCCATGCATACCAAATTCATCAATTTTCAGTTTATGGGTAGGATAGGACAACCATATTTTATATAAAGGTTTGAGTTGGTATGCTGTGAAATTTGTTCACCGTGAAATTGATTTTTTTTACTGGCGTGACCCTTTAGTTATCACTACTAATACTCTTTTATAATATAAGTCACATTCTTCAGTTATCACTATTAATATTCTTTGTAGCTGATAAGTAGGAAATTATGCCTATTTTTAATAGATTAAAGTGCAATTTATTGAACTCGTTTATATTAAAATGACATGATTAATTACTTATGTGTGATTTAATTATATTATTTCACGCTTGATCTATTTTTATTTTTTTTTATGTATTCAGATGTCTTTTGTGGAGCATGTGGGCCAATAGCAAAATTAATTAATTATTGACCAAGTTCTTGTTCAAGATGGAGTCAACAAGCAAGAGCGGAATTGGATTCACGCCCAAGATTTATTAATTCAATAATTTGACCGACTTAA
Organism: Stenogyne calaminthoides; assembly: GCA_037126765.1. Taxonomy (NCBI): domain Eukaryota; kingdom Viridiplantae; phylum Streptophyta; class Magnoliopsida; order Lamiales; family Lamiaceae; genus Stenogyne; species Stenogyne calaminthoides. Next base: position 6,541,759 of record JBBCBC010000006.1, read on the forward strand.
ATGATGAGATAAAGATTAAATCAAAGCCCATAGGTATTGGGCATACTAAACCCATTAGTATATAACGCCTAAGAGGGAGAGTTACACGGCAGTTTTTGAATCAGTGGAGCAGAAAGAATTACGCTCGACGGCACACGTACGCGACGCAGCAGTATGAGAGTGAAGAAGACGATGCCTACAATCATGTTTAGTTAGTAATTTTATTTCAATTCCAGGAATTTTTGAACTCGTATTTTAATGTATGTTATTTGATCTGAGGCGTTTATAATATTTATCTTAAGATTATTTATTTCATCTATTTTAACTTTCAACATACTTGAATATTTAATTTGGATTGATCACCTAGGTTAGATTATTCTTGTATGTCTGCTGGTTCATAAATTTGAAATCCGTAATTATTGCAGATTTATGGCAATTGGTAGCAATTAGTATTTTGCTAGGGTGATTTAAATCGGGTTCTTTCGAATCGAGCTTGCATATTCGGGAATTTGTTTGTCCTTTATCCTAGAGTTTAATACTTTTGACTGGATTAAATTTAGATCGTATCTAGACTGTTCAGTTAAAAAGAATCGTTGGAGAGCTTATTTCAATTGAGTATAATTAAGTAATAATAACCGGTAGTCAGAGCTTGTTGACTACTTAGAGACATTAATCATAGATATAAATAGAGTAAACATCGATGTCAATTAACAGTGTTACAGTCGATGGATGAATGAACTGTTATGGATGAATGAACTGTGGATTGAAATGTTTTTTATTATTTAATTTCTTTATTTAATTAATTGTTGGTTTCATAGTAATTTATTGCTTTAAGTTTTAGTTATAGAGATTCAATCCAAACACCCATTTTGTGTTACGTATTTGTCTTCGTAAATTAATACAATTAGCATAATAATTATTCTACATTCTCTGTGGATCGACGTCTTACTTACCACTACTACGAGTTAGTAGAGTAGACGAGGATATTTATTTTTGTCGCACCTCGACAGTGCAGTCAACAACAATATTATAAATCACATCTTTCAGTGTTATGAATAATACTTAAAAAATTATATCATTTAATTATCATAATTAATATCTTTTAATAATATAAATCGCACTCTTTAATTATTTTTATAGATTTTTGTGTGAAACTTGTTCACTTTATACTTTGCTCAAAGGTTTATGATAATTAAAAATCTTGTTATTGAACTATAAAGGGCAAAAATAAAATCTCACAACTTGACAAAATCAAATTCGATCGAGAAGAAAATTAATTAATCTATTTTCCAAAAAAAACAAAGTGAATGTGATACCACCTTATAATAATTGACTGGGGCACACATAAATATATTTTCGTGTAGAAATCCACTTTACCTTTCAAATTTTCATTTTTGCATCAATCAATCAAAAGGACACAGATAAGAACATAAAGATCATTTTACGTAGGATATGTGGCTACCTTTGCATGGTGCCAGGTGGCAACATAAGCAACGTGTGAGCATCAAATTATTATCCTTTTTATTTTTATAACTCTCTTTTCTTTTTCTTCCATTCAATAAATAATCTTCAAAAAAAAAAAACACTTTGTAGAAATCAAGAAATCTTCAAACAGCCCAAAAATGGCAACTCTTGAAGGAGAAGCAGTTTTTGTCGATGGAGAAATGTTGGGCCCCGAATCGGGGGATCCGATTTCATCTCAGCCCGACCCGGAATTCACCACTTCAAAGGAACTTAAGGTTTAATATATATTTAATCTAATTAATTACCAAGAAAATTATGGTGCATGTTTAATTTGTTTATTTTATAATTTTGGGCTAATATGATTGTATTTATAAAATTGTTTTTACGAAAGAGTGTCCTTTTTGTTTTACTAATTGGATTATTTTTATTTTTATATAAGGAACAAGCTGAAGAAGAAGGTAAGAAGGAGAGTGGTGGAGAGGAGGGCGTGCATAATCTGAAATCTGCGTTCCTAATTTCAGGAGTGGCGGTAGCTGTTATTGGAGCTATTTTTGCTATAGCCAAAAAGATTAAAGATGCCTAATGGCACCTAATATATCTCTATATATAATTTGCAATTTAATTGTCATTACCACTTTTGATGTTTGTAGATATGTCTTACTTTTTTCTTCTTGTCTTGAAGGACCTACAATTTCATATCTTGAGGCTAATTTTCAATTATCGTATATGTAAATGTTGGTGAAATTGGTATAGCACCAATTAGATGTCATTTATTTGGTCATCAAATGGAGAGCTGGATATTCGTTTTTTTTTTTTGACCTATTGTACGAGGGCATAAAGTTTGATTATTCGAAAATTAAACGTGTGAGAGCGATGTATATATGTTTGGAAATTGGAATAGACAATATTGGTGCATGTATATCAAAATTTTTGGTGAGGTTAATTTCCGGATTTGGAATGTTGAAAGATACTTTATGAATTAAAAGTTGGGAAATGTGAGAATTAAGTTATTAATTGTTCAAGTTCGTTGGTGTGTCATGTGTTGATTAAACTTCTCTTTGTCAATGTCAATAAGATCGACTTTTTAATGCAACTTAAATTATGTAGCTAAGGAGAAATTTTATGGTGTACATGTGATGCGAGTTGTCCAGTCAATCTAAAGAGTAAAAGTGCCTTTCACTTTTACTCTCTTGTGTAAAGTTGCTATTTACTTGTTTTAAGTTGTAAAAGTTGCTAAGTGGGAGTTAGTTAGTTAGAGGTAGTTACTTCTGTTGTTAGTCGTCTTACCTGTTAATACTGATGTGGCTTTGCTTTTTACGACTTAACAAACAAGATGAGTGATGTGTCGAGCATAGTGCATATGTGTCGAGCACAAATTGGTAGTAAAATTGAGAGCAAGTATAGAGGTGCATGTGGGAAATTTCTGACCCGTTTTATTGCCCTCAGAGGGGCTATTTATACTCATTTGGCTAGCATGTGCTGTCTTGGCATGCATGTGATGTGCTTTCTTGTATAACAAGATTACATGTAGATATGACATGTGTCCCGTAGGACTCACCTGGATGACATCTGTCTTTGCTTATGTTTGAAGTCTTCGACTTGTCATCCAGGTGCTATGTGTCTAGCACATTGTTTGTCTTCGTGGCTTGCAGTATGTAGTGGTTGTCTCAAGTGTCATGTGTTCGCCTACCTGGCGAACACACCTACATCCTTGCTGGATGTTTAGCCTACACCGTGTTCGCCTAGTGAGGCGAGCACCCTTACCTTCTGACTGGTTTCGTGGTATCCACCCCGTGTTTGCCAATGTGATTTGGCGAACACGGGTCTTGCCTTTGCTGGGCCTCCTGGCTTCTCTCCTCGTGCTCGCCAGGTGGGTGAGCACGCGTTGTTGTTATGGTTGACTCCGTGGTTGCTTGGATGAACCATCTAACAAGGTGGATAAACGACGGGACTTCTTGGGGCTCTTCAAATGACTGGAGCAAGTCCAGTTTAGATAATGCTATTATCACCATCGTGTTCGCCTCCTGTCTGGCGAACACATTCTTAATTCGGAGGCGAGGCCGTGGTACTCCCACCGTGCTTGCCCAGAGTGCCGAGCTCACCTTTCATTATGGGCCAAAACATGCTGACCTTACTGTGTTCGCCCCATAGTTGGTGACTACGTACTTGGCTTGGGGGACCTCGTGCCTATACTCGTGCTCTCCTAATGTGGCTCGTGTTCGCCCAATCGTGGTGAACACATGTTATGCCTCGGCCGCCACGGCGCGAGCTTGTTGAGATGGCGAGCACAACTAGGATATTTTGACCTCCTGCTTTAGTATTGGTCCATGCGTTCCACAGGCGAACACATGGATAGTGATATTTGACCGGACACAACAACTTAATATTCCCCACATATATAATCCCCAATTAGTTAGGTTTATACTTTTCATCTTCTCAATTCATCCGTTTTCAATCTCTTCTGTAAACATAACAATTTCCAGTTCAATGAAAGATTTCTTTTCATTTCAATCTGTGTTAGATTGTTAATATGGTATCAGTTTTGCATTAGAGATGTCATTTTCGATCCCTGCTTCCGCATTTTAGAGAGTTTTATGCTCGTTTGTGGTTTGTTTGTTTTCGATTCGATTTGAATCAAAATTCTCTGGGTTTTTTTTTATTTCAACGATTCTTGGTTGAAATCTTTTGTTATTAGTTCGGAATATCTTCCGATTTGGGGTTTTTTTTTCAATTTCGGACGATTGCTGTTTGTTTCCGGTTCGTGGAAGTGTTTCTAATGGCGGCGACTGGTGTATCTCTTGATCCTGCGGTTAATCTGCTCTCTCCGTACATTCTTCACCACTACGATAATCCGGTAGTGTTTATAACTTCGAGCCTTTGGATGGGGCGAATTTTGTCTCTCGGCGACAATCGATGGCGCGTGGTTTGAGTGTGAAGAACAAACTAGCACTCGTGGATGATTCTCTTCTGGTTCCGAGTCCAGATGGTGATAGGGCGGTTTATGCGGCGTATGTGCGTGCTAATGACCTGGTCTTGCAATGGATTCTCAATTCAGTTTCGCCTTAAATTAAGAAAATGCTGAGGTATTTTCAGACGGCTAAAGAGGTTTGGACTGAACTGATAACTCGTTATGAGTGTTCTGACTTGACTAGGATTTTCCAGCTTGAAAAATCTTTAACTAACATTGCTCAAGGTTCTAAAAAATTGATGAATTACTATAATGAGTTTAAGTACTTGTAGGATGAGCATGTTAGTCATAAGCCAGTGTTTGCTTGTAATTGTGGTGTCATGGCTAACTATACTTGTGATCTTTCTAGACAATTGGCTGCTTCACAAGAACAGGATTGTTTAATGAAATTTCTGATTGGGTTAAGTGAGTCTTATGCTACAATTCGTAGTCAATTCTTGTTACATAAGCCTTTTCCTCCACTTGCTAAAGTGTATGCCTTATTGTTGCAAGAAGAGTCTCAAAGGACCTTGGTTTTGCCTAGTTTTGTCTTGCCTAAGTCTGTGGCCATGTTAGCTAACAACTCTAGGTTTTATAAAGATAAAAAGAAGGGGTTGAAGTGTACACACTGTAATGGTAATGGCCATTCAGTTGATAGATGTTTTGAGTTGATTGGTTATCCCCCTGGTTGGAAGGGTCCAAGGGGGAATAAAGGGAAAGATAAATCTGCTAATGTTTTAGTTTCTTCCCCTGAGAAAGTTGTGGGGTCAAATCCTCTTATTACTCAAGAACTTCTTGAGCAACTCTTGTCATTGGCCAAACAAGCTTAGAAACCTCCCCCTAATGAGTCTATTCACTCTGCTGCTGGTGTGTTTGCCCATGTTAATCCTGATATTTCTGTTGGGTTATACTGGAAAGTATGTTTTTTACTTTGTATAACCAAACTGAATTTCTTATTTATTTACTGAAATAAATTATTTATCACTGTTGCATTAAATATGAATGAATGTTATATATATTTACTGCATACATGTTCAATAAATAGTACGTGTTACATTGTAGTTAATTTGGTGATACTAGATCACGAAAGATCAAATTAACAGTTCCTCGTAACTAAGTACAAATTCACAACCTAGATGGAAATGAACAATCCATCGTGAAAGATTGAAGTGTAAAGCTCAGATTGATTTGTCTTGACTAAGAGATTACACTAGTGCATTATGATGTGCTGAATAGGACCTACAGGATGATAAATTCTTCAGCACTGAATATGGAAGAATTAGACCTCAGTGGTTCGTTATTTCTTAATCTCCGTTCCTTAAATAGGATCGTGTGAAATTAATAACTATTGTTTTGACTTATGATGGAAAGAGAATCAACGTGATTCAATACCTTATATCTTGGGCAATATTATTAGTTACACGACGATTGCTAAGATTTAATACGGAGAATCGTGTGCAAGTATGTCTTGCTTGATTTGTCCCCTTGGTGGGCTCAAAAGCTTTATCATATCAAATCTTGCAAGTGAAAATTTATTTCCGATATGGATAATAATGTTAAGCTGTCTTTACTCCAAGGATAAAGATATTAATTAATATAAAGTTTTTTCAGTGGCTTAATTAATTAGTGGACTAGATAATCTTAAACACGGGAAATAATAACCGGGAGCCATATTATTGCAGCATCGTAATATGGATTAAGATGAATAGTTCAATATTAATTTTATAGTGGAGTAAATTAATATTAATGGGCTTGAATAATATTTTGGCTTAGTATTATAAATTCATAGTCAATTGGAGGTCAAATCATAATTCTCCTAAGGGCCCCTCAAATAGCCAAATTAAAGTCCAATTAATGAAAAGAAGAAGAAAATATTATTGCCTATTTTTCCTAATTAATTTCGAAATTAATAAATAAAAGGGGGAGAAGGATTTTCTTTGAATTTTGTTATGGAATGTAGATAAGTATTCTTGGAATGCAAGATTATCTCATTAAATTCAAGAAATCTCCCACTTGGTTATTTATTAAGAAAATTTTGAGTAAATAAGGGAAGGAAATATTTTCTTGAAAATATATTATGGTAGATATGTATTCTTGCAATACAAGAATATCTCATAAATTCAAGAAGATCCAAAACTTGGATTCATAATCCCTCATTTATTTCGAAAAATCCATAACAAGAGGAGGTGGGATTTTGTGGAATATTTTAATTATGGAGAAAAGAATATATGAGATATATTCCAGATTTCTTGGAGATCAAGAAAAAGATTTTCCCTTGTTATTTTTTCCCAAAAAAATCGACCACCACCTCAAGTATAAATAGGGGATGAATTTTTCATCCCCAAAGCAATTGAATGTGTTGGAAAAATTAGAAATCCACAAAGGTTGTGGCAAATAATTTTAGTTTTCTCCTTTATTAAAATCGTTCGTAAGAATCCTCCCACCGGATTACGTTCGTGGACTTGGGACATATTTGAGAAGGCACTTTGGGTTGATCCATCGTCTCAACGGTTGTCTCTACAAGAGGTATGTAATTTCGTAACTCCTAGATTCCGCATGCTTAGGATTTACGTGAATTACGTGTACGCGTGTTGTTTTTACTTGTTTAATTATTATGTTGAATTAATTTAGGATTGATTCATGTTAGTAATTATTTGAATAATTTAAATATGTATTTAAATACACCTCGAATAGATCCGGGCACCCCGTATTTTCCAACAATTTATGCTAGTCAAGGTACTCAAGGTAATTAGGGTGGTAATTTATGTTTTAACTCTTCTGCTATTAGTAAGACTTATACTTGGATTTTAGACACTGGGGCAACTGATCATATGGTGTCTAATTTGGAGTGTTTTACTTCACCTCCAACATTAGCTAACATAAAGATAAGTTTGCCTAACAATGTTGTCTCCACTGCAACACATATGGGTACAATTGTTCTTAATGAGCATTTAACATTGTACAATGTGTTGTATGTTCCTGATTTTGCCTACAATTTATTGTACATTAGTCATTTAACCAGGTACTCTAATTGTTCTGTTAGCTTTATGGCTTCAAGTTGTGTTTTACATGACAAGGACTGCCTCAAGGTGATTGATTCTGCTGAACAACATGGAGGGCTATACCTGTTGAAAGTTTCTCATTCTGATCACTCTGTTAACTCAGTTGCTTCTGCAAAAATGGGTACTTTCAAACTTTGGCATAATAGACTAGGACTGAAAGATTGTCTCACTCTCACAAAGGTTTTACTGCTTCTATTTCCCAACATCAAGAGCCTAAAACTTATAATCAAGCCAAAGACAACCCTAATTGGCAACAAGCCATGAAGGCTGAATTAGATGCTTTAGAAAGAACTAAGACTTGGTTTTTAGTTCCTTTACCACCAAATAGGGATTGTATTAGCTGCAAATGGGTTTTTAAAATAAAATATAAGCAAGATGTGTCTATTGAAAGGTATAAAGCAAGACTTGTTGCAAAGGGATACACTCAACAAGAGGGTGTTGACTACTTTGACACTTTTAGTCATATTGCAAAAGTCACAACTGTGAGAATCCTTCTTTATGTTGCCATAGCTAGAAACTGGTTTATTCATCAACTTGATGTGAACAATGCCTTTTTACATGGTGACTTAAGTGAGGAAATTTACATGAGTCCACCTCCTGGTTATTGTGCTAATAATGATTCAAGAGTTTGTTCCGCAAAAATTCCATGACAGATAAACACATCGTTACGGTAAACAGTAACTTGCTTAGAAAAACGAACAAAATATCCATCATTAATTAGTTTTGAAACTGCAATAAGGTTTTTGCAAAAAACTGGAACATAAAGAACATCTCTCAAAACTAAAATCTTGTCTTCAAAAGACAGGTGAACGTCTCCCACTGCATTAACCACTACTCATGCAATACTGCAAAAATTGCTACTTCACATAGCATTGCAGTAATGCTACTTTCGTGGAATTGTAATACCCGCTACCTTCGTAGCATTGCAATAGTCGTTACTTACATAACATTGCCCATGTGATGAGGATCTCACTCCCACTAAGTTGTCGTGTCAACTGGAACCCCGTTACGTGAAACATACATGGTCAGCAGATCCCGTATCAACTACCCACGAATGAGAAGTATACGCCGCTAAATAAGTTTCAACAACTAGTAAGTGAGAATTACCTTTCTTTCCTGCCCTTTTGGGGTTTGGAACAGGCAAACCTCCATTGTCCTCTTTCACCGCAGTTTAATCACTTCCCCTTTGGATTTTCCTTGACACCACCGGCATTCCTCATCTTACCATTGCCCTTGGCAACAGTTGAGTTTGATTGCTTATGGTTTTTGGTCCTCTTCTTCTTCTTGCCTTCCCTTGGCCTAGAAGATGAAGACGGACCACTTGCCGCCAAAGCTTGAGTTTGGTGCCCCATCGACGTCTCTGCCGTGGACAAAACTTGCAACAAATCAGCTAGCGAGGCCAAAATGCTCAAAACGTTTGGGCAGAGAGTGGAGTACCAAATCGATCTGGGTCTCCAGATCATAATCTGCACCCAGAACCTCAAGTTTGTTCAGATGGGCCATCAATTTTGAGGACGTAATCCCTTACGGGGTTGGCCTCCACCATTTTCAGCGACAATATCTCTCGCAAGTTGATCTGACGAGTCCCGCATTTTTGACTCGTAAGTTGGCTCATCTGGTTTTTGTGTGTCAAGAATCCACTTGTGCTTTTGTGCAGTTAGGACAATCATATCTTTTCGTTTCCAATCAACATAGTTTCCTATACAATTCTTTTCACTTTAAGTATATTAACAGTGGATTAAAAGGTTGCGACATGCTGAACTGAAATAAACAACAATTTTGCAAACACAAAATTATCACATAATTCGATCACATTCTTCATATCAAAATCTCAAAACAATATGAACATGCATCAGCCGACATCTCAAAATAGTTTAAATAGGTCACGTGGGGTGAACTGTCTATTTAAACACATTCAAGCAGGTTACAAACAAGAACAATTACAAACCTTTAATTCAAAATTAATAGTCGGCTCCCACTTGACCAATATAAAATTGACAGGGACTTCGGGGAAGTATATGCATATCAATTTTATACCTAAGTAATAAACATGATTAAATACAAAATTATTACTTCGCTTTGTATGAGCCTCGTGGGGAGGGTCATCGTCGCCACTAATAATAATTCACAATCATCCTTTTGGGAATTTATTCATGTGAAAACCATCTTTTGGCCGTTCCGTGGGGGAAATTTCTCCAAAAGAATTCACAAATAAATAAATCATGGAGGTCAATTTGACGTAATTTTATTATCCGGAATAAAATTTGTCAATAAAACATACTTAGTAATTTTTGAAAGTGAGATTTTCTTTTAGACAATTCTAAATATGCAAACACATTTAACAAATAAAAATTGCACGAATTTAAAACAAGCATCAAGACAAAATAAATCAAGTTGGGCACATATATCCAACTGTCATGGTTTAATTCCAAATCTTGATCTTGAGAAATCGTCTCTTCTTTTGCCTTCATCGTTCGTCTCGAAAGGCTGCCACTGAATCCGCAACAATTCTTCAAAAAATATCCTCCGTTTCGGGTTAGGACGACATCCGGAAAATGAGTATCTCACGACCCGAAACACGAGTCACATGCGCCTACGCACACGCCCCGGTCCGGATCGGCCATCCCGCCCCGTTGCCCACAGCCTTGTGCGCGTGAAGCATCGCCCGGACGCATCCGGGGTCCCATGCCCTGTTGCCCAGCTCGGCCAGCGCACACCTCGGTCGCATGCGCCATACGGGCGCAGCGTGCGTCCCGACGCCCAGCAAGTCCACCTCGCCCCATCCGCGACCGTCCGGGTGGTGCGCGCAGTGGCTAGGCCCTCGGCCTAGCCCGCGTGCTCCGCCTTGACTCGCGTATGTCCGGGCATTTGGATGTCCGTCTTTAATTCTTCGTCTCCATCTTTATTCACGATCCGGTTACAATTTATTTATGAAAAATAAATAAACCTAGATCTAGACTAGTCTATTACATTGAATGAATCAAACAAATTCTAATCTACTCGTGGATTTTCTCACGAGGCAAAACGAATTCGAACGAATCGAATTAAAAACCAACAATTTATTTGCATGTAAATAAGCACATTAAAATACCATGACAATTGGATACCTGCAAAACAGATCTAACAGTTCTACTATCCAATTTCAATTTTAATGAACAACAATTTAAATTACAGTTTAAAAGACCAGAGCCCGAACCAGGGCTCTGATACCAGTTGTTGGGATAACATATGTCAGGATCTATCGGGATGACCTCATAAACACAAATTTAAATTAATAATTATTACTAGCATGAATTTACCTAAGTGAATTCAAATAATAATTAATTCAACAACGACATGCAAATAAAATTTCACGTAAAAGATCCTAGCATGCGGAATTTCTAGGAGTTTACGTAAACGTACCCGTTGGAGATACGATCTGAGACAGACAGGATCAAGTATTTGGATACCCACCAAAAGTCCTTCTCAAGTATTCCCAAGTCCTCGTCCAATAACCCCGGTGGAAGGTTCTCCGATGAACGATTTATAAAACAAGGAAAATAAAAATATTGTTGCACCACCTTTGTGGATTTCTAATATTTTCAACGCATGGAACACTAGGGGATGAAAAAATTCATACCCTTATTTATATAGAGGGGGTGAACGAAATTTTGGACTCCAAATAAGGTTAGGAAAGATCTTTTCTTGATCTCCAAGAAATCTTGAATATATCTCATATATTATTCTTTCCATGTGTATTTTTCCACAAAAATCCCACACCCTTATTTAGCCAAATCTTCAAAAATAATAGGGGATTTTTCAAGATTTGGATCTTGCTTGTATTTATGAGATATTCTTGTATTCCTAGAATACATATTTTTTTCCATAAAAATATTTACAAGAAAATCCTTCTTCCTATTATTTCTCTACAATTTTCGAAAATTTCCTATTAAAGAAGCCAAGTGGGAGATTTCTTGAATTTATGGGATAATCTTGTATTCCAAGAATATATTATCTCATTTCCATAAAATCTTTTCAAGAAAATTATTCTCCCTCTTTTCTTTAATATTTTCGAAATTATTGAGAAAATATTGCAACAATAATTTATTTTATTTTAAGCACCTTTTATTTATTGGACTATAATTTGGGCTACTTGAGGGGCCTTTAGGAGAATTAAGATGGACCTTCCAATGAGCTTCTGAATTCCAATATTTAGCCACAATATAATTCAGCCCATTAATATTAATTAATGCCACTATATAATTAATATTGCACTATCCAATCTTAACCCATATTACGGTAATATGGCTCCCAGTTATTATTTCCTGTGCTTAAGATTATTTAGTCCATTAATTAATTAAGCCACTGAAAAACTTTATATTAATTAATATATTTATCCTTGGAGTAAGGACATCCCAGTTTTATTATCCATACCGGAAAATTAATTCCATTTGCAAGATTTGATATGATAAAGGTTCTGGGCCTACCAAGGGGACCAATCAAGCAAGACTTTTGCAAGCACACGATTCTCTGTATTAATTTAGCAATTGTCGTGCAAATAATATTATTGCCCAAGATATAGGGTATCGAAGTAGCAATGATTCTCTTCCCATTTACAAGTCAAAGCAATAACTACTAATCACACACAGTCCTTATTAAGTGACAGAGATTAAGAAATCAACAACCACTGAGGTCTAACTCTTCATCCCTTAAGTCAGTGCGAATGAGTTTATCCTCTCTGTAGGTCCGCTTCAGCGCATCGAATGCACTAGTGTAATCTCTTGGTCAAGACAAGCCAATCTGAGCCTTACACACCAACTTCTACCAATAGATTGTTCGGATCTATCTAAGTTGTGAAACACGTACTCGTATATAAGGAACTATTAACGTGATCTTCTGTGATCTGGTATCACCACTTTAACTACAATGTAACGCGTGCTATGAACGGTTTGCAATAAATATATATATATAACATTCAATCATATTAAAAACAACAGTGATAAACAATTTATTTCAGTAAATAAGTGTTTAATACATAGGTTATACAAAGTAAAAGCATACTTTCACGTATAACCCCAACAAACCATGCAGTACACCTATGGATTCGAAATTACAACTTGTGCATCCTGATTCAAATAACCGAACAGATCCAAAACTCTATAGAAAAGTGTTGGGATATTTTAGTTTTGATGAATTATGCCAAAACATTATCAACTTGTGTTATTGAAGCTAATCTACAGATAACAAGTTGGGGGAGAACGAGAGAACAAGTTGAGGGGGAACTCAAGGAATCAAACGAAGATGATCGAGATCAGATGAGGCTGCAGACGAGACTGATCGAGATCAGATTAGTAAGATGAGTTCCGGAGTTAACTGATGAGCTGAGCAAAATCAGAAGAAAAGAAAAGTTAAAGCCAGCTGAGATCAGAAGAATCAGAAGTGACCTGATCAGATGACCAGAAAAGATAAGAAGATCAGATGATCAGAAAACTAGATCAGAAGACCAGATCAGATGACCAGATCAGAAGAGAAGGTCCAGATCAGAAGAGGGGGTTGCTGATCAGAAGAGGAGCAGATAAGACTGATCGAGATCAGACGTGATCGAGATCGAGATAAGATAACCCGATGCAACTAACCCGATATCTTTAACCTCGACATGTACTAATCTGATGCAGATAAACTGATATGTTGATCTGGTGCTATACTGATCTGATCAGGAGAGTTGATCAGATCAGGCGAGAAGAAATCAGAAGAGAAGTCATCAGAAGACAAGTCATTGTTGGGAATTAATTGCCCGGATCTATTCGGGATGAATATTTAAATACAAATTTAATTCTAACAATTATTACTAGCATGAATTAATCCTATATTAATTCAAATAATAATTCAACAACCAATCATGCATATAAATAATTCACGTAAATCCTACGCATGCAGAATAACTACGGGTTTACGTAAACTAACCTCTCAGAGTGACAACCGTTGAGAAGGTGGATCCCGTTCACACGAAAACACCAAAAGTCCTTCTCAAGTATTCTATTGTCCTTGTTCAACAATCCGGTGGTAGGAACTCGCGAACAATTTAAAAAGAAAAATAAAATTATGTTGCACTACCTTTGTGGATTTCTAATTTTTCCAACACATGGAATTGCTCTGGGGATGAAACACTCATCCCCTATTTATAGAGAAGGAGGTGGTCGAAATTTTGGGTGAAAAAATAAGATGGAAAAATCTTTTCTTGATCTCCAAGAAATCTTGAATATATCTCATATATTATTTTCTCCATAATTAAATATTTCACAAAATTTCACCTCCTAATATTATGGTTATTTTCGAAAAAATAAGGATGAAGGAATCCAGGATTTGGATCTTCTTGAATTTATGAGATATTCTTGTATTCCAAAAATACATATCTTCCATAATATCTTTTTCAAGAAAATCAAGAAAATCTTTCCTTCCTTATTTATTCAAAATTTTCAAAAATCTCAAGACAAATAACTAAGTGGGAGATTTCTTGAATTTAATGAGATAAACTTGTATTCCAAGAATACTTATTCTCATTCCATAACAAAATTCAAAGAAAATCTTTCTCCCTCTTTTATTTATCATTTTCGAAAAAAATAGGAAAATTAGGCAACAATAATTTATTTTATTTTAAACACCTTTTTCAGTTATTGGACATTATCTTTGGGCTACTTGAGGGGACTTTAGGAGAATTAAGATTGGACCTTCTAATGGATCTTGAATTTCCAATATTGAGCCACAATATTATTCAAGCCCATAAATATTAATTAATCTCACTACATAATTAATATTGCACTATTCATCTTAACCCATATTACTGTTAATATGGCTCCCGGTTATTATTTCTCGTGTTTAAGATTATCTAGCCCATTAATTAATTCAAGCCACTGAAATAACTTTCCATTAATTAATATATTTTGTCCTTGGTCAAGGAACGGTTCAACATTATTATACATACCGGAAACAAATTCCACTTGCAAGATTTGGTACGATAAATCTTATGAACCTCCCAAGGGGGCAAATCAAACGAAGCGTATTTCGCACATTCGATTCTTCAGATTAAATCTTAGTAATCGCATGTGACCAGTAATATTGCCCAAGATATAAAGTATTGAATCTCATTGATTCTCTACCCGTCATAAGTCAAAGCAATAATTACTAACCACACACGATCCTATTTAAGGGATAAAGATTAAGAAATAACTAACCACTGAGGTCTAATTCTTCCTGGTTCAGTGCTGAAGAATTTTATCCTCCTGTAGGTCCTGTTCAGTGCATCAGTCATGCACTAGTGTAATCTCTTGGTCAAGACAAGCCAATCTGAGCCTTACACTTCAACCTTTCACGATGGATTGTTCATTTCCATCTAGGTCGTGAACGGCTTACTTTTAGTTACAAGGGACTGTTAATTTAATCTTCTGTGATCTGGTATCACTAAATTAACTACAATGTAACACGTACTGTTTATTGAACAATTATGCAATAAATATTTGTAACATTCAATGATATTTAAAGCATCAGTGATAAATAATTTATTTCAAGAAATAAGATGAAAAATTAGGTTTGGTTATACAAAGTAAAAGCATACTTTCCAGTATAACCCCAACAATCTCCCACTTATACTCAAAGTCTGCTTTTAAGTATACTACAACACATCTCGTGTAGTTCCTAATACGTGGCATCTAATGTCACCTACACGAACCTAATAATATCTCCCACTTATACTCAAAGCAAATTGACAACGGTCTTGACACCCATTCCTTCCACATGTCTCTCGAATGTATTCTGAGGCAGACCCTTTATGAATGGATCTCGCTGGGTTGTCTTCCCGACGATCTTTTGCCACCTCTATATCTCCTCACTTAACGATTTCTCGATAAAATGGTATTTCCTTTCAATGTGTTTGTTTGGCCTTGTGGGCTCTTGGTTCCTTTGAATTTGCAATCGCTCCCAAGATTATCACAATGAAATAGTGATTGTCTTTGGGCAAATTTAACTACATCCAAGTCCACTAGGAAGTTCTTGAGCCAAACCGCTTTTCACGCCATTTGCCTGCAAACAGCCACGATTCGCTTCCATGGTAGAATCGGCGATGCATTTCGCTTAACGCTTCCCCATGTCATGGCTCCTCCCCATGCAAAAAACACACTACCGGAGGTAAATTTTCTGAATCTAAGTCCGATTGGAAATCGAGTCCGTAAACCGATGGGGATTAGATTGTCCTCGATCGATAAACTAGCATTCTATCCCAAGTTATTTTTCAGATACTTAATGTTCTTAATCGCCGTCAATGCTCTTTTCCCGTTTACTTTGAAATCTCGCCACCATGCCAAATCGGCAAAGCGGATATCCTGGTCTCGCACAAAGATTGCATACATAAGGCTTCCGACTGACCAGAAGCATAAGGAATGTCTTTCATGTCATCTATCTCTTTTTGTGTCTTAGGGCACATATCCTTGGATAGATGGATTCCATGCCTGAAAGGTACTGAAGCCTTTCTTGGAATCTGCGTCTTTGAATCGCTTCAAGACAGTATCTATATATGAAGCTTGCGATAAGCCTATCATCATTTTCTTGCGATCTCGAGTGATCTTGATCCCAAGGACATGCCCGGCTTCCCCTAAATCCTTCATATCAAACTGTTTAGAAAGCCATGCCCTTACTTCTGACAATACCTTTACATTGTCTCCGATGAGCAGAATACCTTTACTTCATTTTGATCAAACCCATAAGACTTTATTACTTGATCAAAACATTGGTTCCAAGCTCTGGATGCTTGTTTGAGTCCGTAAATGGACTTCCTGAGCTTACAAACTAGGTGTTCTTGGCCTTTTTCAATGAAGCCTTGGGGTTGTTGCATATAGATTTCTTCTTCAAGACTTCCGTTAAGGAAAGTCGTCTTGACATCCATTTGCCAGATTTCAAAGTCGAGATGCGCAACAATCGACAAGAGAATTTGGATGGACTTGAGCATTACTACAGGTTAAAAGGTTTCCTCAGAGTCGATCCCTTCTTTCTGAGTATAACCTTTCGCCACAAAGTTTTCCTTGAAGGTTTCCACCTTCCCGTCCGGTCCTCTTTTCCTCTTGTATACCCATTTGCAGCCAATGGGTTTGACCCCATTGAGTGGTTCGACTAGCTCCCACACTCTGTTATGATACATAGAACTCATTTCGGCTTCCATTACTATTTGCCAAGAAACCGCATCCTTGTCTTGGATTGCCTCGTCGTAAGTCCATGGGTCTGATTCATCTTGACCGGGGACTAAGTCCGAGGACTCTCCTTTCCCCATGAATCTCTCGGGTTGTCTCACAACCCTCCCACTACGTCGAGGTTCCAGTTGTGTAAGTGTGTCATTTGGTATGTCATCTTGTACAGTTGGCACTGAGGTTAGCCCTCTAAGGTCATTTAAGGTAATCTCACTTCTGGGCTTTCTTTCGTTCATATAGTCTTCTTCCAAAAATCTAAAGTGGGTGCTTATTACCACCTTTTGATCTTCGGGACCATAGAACATACACCCTTTTGTTCCCTCGGGGTATCCTATAAACAGCCTTAATTCTGATCGTGGATCCAATTTTCCGGCTTCCTTGTCCAACACGTAGGCCGGACACCCCCAAATTCTCATGTGTCTCAAACTGGGCTTGCGCCCGGTCCACAATTATTTGGGAGTTTTGGGAACCGACTTGGATGGCACCAAGTTCAGAATATAAGTTGTTGTTTCCAAGGCGTGACCCCAGAACGACTTGGGTAGATCCGCATAACTCATCATTGATCTAACCATTTATAAAAGAGTTCTATTTCTTCGCTCTGCAATCCCGTTTTGTTGAGGGGTTCCGGGTGCAGTTAGCTGGGATACAATCCCTTCATCTGATAAGTAGTTCAAAAACTCATCGCTGAGGTACTCGCCTCTACGATCAGATCGTAGAGACTTGATACATTTTTCCCTATGATTCTCTGCTTGAGCCTTAAATTCTTTGAATTTGTCAAAGGTCTCAGATTTATGCTTCATAAGGAAAATATAGTCGTAGCTTGAGTAATCATCAATGATAGTGATGAAATACTCATAACCTCCTCTCGCTTTGATTGACATTGGATCACATACGTCCGTGTGAACGATTTCTAACACTTCTTTGGCTCTATTCCCCTTGGCTCCAAATGCCCTCTTGGTCATTTTACCCTCCAAGCAAGATTCGCAAGTTGGGATTGGTTCAACCCGGAGAGACTCCAATGAACCATCTTCTACCAACCTTTGAATCCTTTTTGGATTAATATGTCCCAATCTAAGATGCCATAGAAGTGTCCCGTTCACGTCTGATGAACTTTTTCTGTTATCGGAAATAGTTGATGTGTTATAGGATGCATTTCGTGAGTGGTGTGCACAGTTAATTGTATAGAGATTATTCAACAACGTTCCATGACAGATAAATTTATCATAAAGAGAAATGGTAACAACTTTATCAAAAGTAACCGAATATCCATCAAGGTAAAGTTTAGAAACCGAAATTAAATTCTTTCTAAAAGTAGGAACGTAAAGAACATCTCTTAAAGTTAAAACTCTGTCTTCAAAAGATAGGTGCACTTCTTCCACTGCTTCAGCTGCCACTGTCGTAGCATCGCTCAGTGTGATGAGGATCTCACTCCCACTAAGTTGTCGGGTCCGCTTGAACCCCTGTAAAGTGAAACAAACATGATCAGTGGATCTTATATCCACCACCCATAAATGGGAGGCATACGCCGCTAAACAAGTTTCAACAACTAGTGCGTGAGAATTACCTTTCTTTCCATTCCTTTTGGGTTTGGAACAGGCTGACCTCCAATGTCCCTTTTCTCCGCAGTTAAAACATTTTCCTTTTGGTACCTTCTTGACACCCATCCAGCTAGTTGTTTTTCTCTCACCTTTCTTGGTAATGAGTTTGCTTTGGATCTGACCACTTTCCTTTTCTTGAATCTTGCCTACCACTGGCCTAGATTCTGAGAAAAGACTTTTGGTTACCAATGCTTCGTCTTTCCTTCCCAAATGCTTCTCTATTTTCTCCAAGGCTTCTCGCAGAGTTTCCATAGTAAACATGTGATCACTCATCACAAAACTACAGTAAAACCCATCGAAGCACCTTGGAAGAGTTAGCAAAAGAAATTTGATTTGAGCCTCATCACAATACTTAGTACCGAGATAAGCAAGTTTGTCAAAATGGCGTTTTACTCTGAGAACATGCTCCCTTACGGGTGTTCTCTCAGTCATTTTTAGCCTGGCCACGTTGTCATTTTTAAACTGATTGATCATGCGGTCTTTTGTTAAAAACATTTCTTCAAGACTTTGCATAGTTTCTGCAGCAGACTCAACACCTTCATGAATGTGTCTCAAATCATCAGACAGTGAAGTCAAGATTACACGTTTCATGGGTTCATTGGCCTGCTCCCAAATATTATACAAGTGTCTTTCCACATCAGTTGATCCATCAGTAGGCATACGGGCTTGGGTACATCAAGAACCCAATAATGTTCTTGTGCAGGTAGGACAAAACTCATATTTCGTTTCCAAACAAAATAGTTATCACCAGTTAATTGGTGTTTTTTGAGTGTATATAACAGTGGATTAAAAGGTTGCGATATGCTAAACTGAAATAAATAACAATTTGTATAAGCACAAACATATCACAAGGTTCGATCACATGCATCATATTAAAATCTCAAAAAAAAAATATGAACATGCATCAGCCAACATCTCAAAATAGTTTAAATAAGCCACGTGGGGTGGGTCATTATTTAAACACATTCAAGCAGGTTAGAAACAAGAAACAATTATAAACCTTTAATATCCAGATTAATAGTTGGCTCCCACTTGACCAATATAAAATTGACAGGGACTTCGGGGAAGTATATGCATATCAATTTTATACCTAAGTATTAACCATGATTAAATACATAATTATTACTTCGCTTTGAACGAGCCTCGTAGGGAGGGTCATCATCGCCACTAATAATAACCCACAATCATCCATTCGGAATTTATTCATGTGAAATCTATCTTTTGGCCGTCCCATGGGGGGAATTTCTCCAAAAGAATCCACAAATAAATAAATCATGGAGGTCAAAATTAATTCAATTTTATTATCCGGAATAAAATTGTCAATTAATTGTTTAAACATACTAAGTAATTTTTCGAAGATGAG
Source organism: Stenogyne calaminthoides (assembly GCA_037126765.1). Classification (NCBI taxonomy): domain Eukaryota; kingdom Viridiplantae; phylum Streptophyta; class Magnoliopsida; order Lamiales; family Lamiaceae; genus Stenogyne; species Stenogyne calaminthoides. The sequence continues at coordinate 6,561,384 of JBBCBC010000006.1, forward strand.
ATTTTTCGTTGGGCAATTCTCATGCAAAACACATTTAAACAAATTAAATAAAGCACAAGACAACACAACAATAAATCAAGCAAAGCAGAAAAATAAACATATCGGGCACAAATTATCCAATTGTCATGGTTTGATTTTTCTTGGCTTGATTTTGAAGAAATGTCGTCTTCAATTTCTCCCTCTCGATCGTCTCGAAAAGAACTCCGTCTCGAAACGCCACGCCAAGTAGCTCGTAGCCGAGATGCCGCGCATCCTGCCGCCCTTAGGTCGAAGCGACCGCCCATTATGGCCTTGGCGACCTCGGCGAGCTTTGCCGAGCTTCGGCGCCTCGGCACTACTCCCCGCCAGCGCCTCGACGCCTTAGCCGAACCTTTACGTACGCGTGCGCCTGTCGGCCTCGCCTTTCGCCCGTAGCATCGCCCGCCTTGTGCGTGGTGTCGCGCGCGCGCCGCCAGTCAGCGCCCGCAAGATCGATCGATCCCGCTCGACGCCTGGCATCGTGCCCGTCCACATGGCGACATCCGCGTCGCGCGTGTGCCTCCCTTGGCACATTTCGCGCGATGCACGTCGTCCGCGTACGGTTCCGAATCTATTCTTTTTAATTCTTCGTCTCCGCCTCCGTTTTCGATCCGGTTACAATTTATTTACAAAAAATAAATAAACCTAGATCTAAACTAGTTTATTACATTGATCAAATCAAACAAATCCTAATCTACACGTGGATTTTCTCATGAGGCAAAACGAATTCGAACGAATCGAATTAAAAACCACAATTTATATGCATGCATAAATAAACACATTAAATTCCATGACAATTGGATACCTGCAAAAAAGATCTAGCAATTCTACTATCCAATTTCAAATTTAATGATAACTAATTAAATTACAATTTAAAATTCAGAGCCCGAAACCGAGGCTCTGATACTAGTTGTTGGGAAATTAATTGCCCGGATCTATTCGGGATGAATATTTAAATACAAATTTAATTCTAACAATTATTACTAGCATGAATTAATCTTATATTAATTCAAATAATAATTCAACAACCAATCATGCATACAAATAGTTCACGTAAATCCTACGCATGCGGAATAACTACGGGTTTACGTAAACTAACCTCTCGGAGTGACAACCGTTGAGAAGATGGATCCCGTTCACACGAACACACCAAAAGTCCTTCTCAAGTATTCCCTTGTCCTTGTTCAACAATCCGGTGGTAGGAACTCGCGAACAATTTAACAAAAAGGAAAAATAAAATTATGTTGCACCACCTTTGTGGATTTCTAATTTTTCCAACACATGGAATTGCTCTGGGGATGAAACACTCATCCCCTATTTATAGAGAAGGAGGTGGTCGAAATTTTGGGTGAAAAAATAAGATGGGAAAATCTTTTCTTGATCTCCAAGAAATCTTGAATATATCTCATATATTCTTTTTTCCATAATTAAATATTTCACAAAAATTCCACCTCCTAATATTATGGTTATTTTCGAAAAAATAAGGATGAAGGAATCCAAGATTGAGATCTTCTTGAATTTATGAGATATTCTTGTGTTCCAAAAATACATATCTTCCATAATAGCTTTTTCAAGAAAATCAAGAAAATCTTTCCTTCCTTATTTATTCAAAATTTTCGAAAATCTCAAGACAAATAACCAAGTGGGAGATTTCTTAAATTTAATGAGATAAACTTGTATTCCAAGAATACTTATTCTCATTCCATAACAAAATTCAAAGAAAATCTTTCTCCCTCTTTTATTTATCATTTTCGAAAAAAATAGGAAAATTAGGCAACAATAATTTATTTTATTTTAAACACCTTTTTCAGTTATTGGACATTATCTTTGGGCTACTTGAGGGGCCTTTAGGAGAGTTAAGATTGGACCATCTAATGGATCTTGAATTTCCAATATTGAGCCACAATATTATTCAAGCCCATAAATATTAATTAATCCCACTACATAATTAATATTGCACTATCCATCTTAACCCATATTACTGTTAATATGGCTCCCGGTTATTATTTCCCGTGTTTAAAATTATTTACCCCATTAATTAATTCAAGCCACTGAAATAGCTTTCCATTAATTAATATCTTTTGTCCTTGGTCAAGGAACGGTTCAACATTATTATCCATACCGAAAACAAATTCCACTTGCAAGATTTGGTACGATAAATCTTATGAACCTTTCAAGGGGGCAAATCAAACGAGCGTACTCGCACACGGTTCTTCGTATTAAATCTTAGCAATCGCATGTGACCAGTAATATTGCCCAAGATATAAAGTATTGATTCTCTACCCGTCATAAGTCAAAGTAATAATTACTAACCACACACAATCCTATTTAAGGGACGAAGATTAAGAAATAGCTAACCACTGAGGTCTAACTCTTCCTGGTTCAGTGCTGAAGAATTTTATCCTCTTGTAGGTCCTGTTCAGTGCATCAGTCATGCACTAGTGTAATCTCTTGGTCAAGACAAGCCAATCTGAGCCTTACACTTCAACCTTTCACGATGGATTGTTCATTTCCATCTAGGTCGTGAACGGCGTACTTTTAGTTACAAGGGACTGTTAATTTAATCTTCTGTGATATGGTATCACTAAATTAACTACAATATAACACGTACTATTTATTCAGTGTGAAATACCCGCCCTATTTATAGATGGGGGGAGGGGGTCAAGTTGCAATTTCCAACTCTCGAGGGCCCCACAGAAAAATCGGCGGCGCACGTGGGGCACGTGGACAGGACGCGACTTTTGGTTGGGCCAATTTTTGGTGCCCGGCACCACCTAATACCCAGGCCATCATTGCGGATCTGTCAACCGTCACACCGATTCGAAAAATCGAGACAATGTTTTGCCTCCCCGGAGAGATGCTTGCGTGAAAAAACATTTCCGTCCGACTTGCAGTAAGTTGATAAGTTGTACGAGTTCAATTCAAGGCCCTAAGACGAGCTTGCGACCTCGACTTGAGGGGGATGAAATATAGGAGTTTATTTTACATAGTAAGATAAGCACCAGACCAAAACATAAAATAACTTCCATTAATAGAAGACCCGAAGATCGGGAGAAACACATCATAAACCAAAAGCCCGAAGGCTAGTACAACGGAAAACAAAAAAAAGGTAGATCTGCGATCTCAGTCCTTCTCAACAAGGCGATCGAGGTCGGGTAATGACCGAGTCCGAAAGGAGTCTCTGGGCACGTAACCACCGGATCGACTTGGGGCTTAATACCCTCTCCCACGATGGGCTGGGCTCGCGATGACAATGCTGGAGGAACAACCTCCAACCTCGGTATCTCCTCCCCGATGGGCTCGGAGGGAGTGGCAGCTGCGGGAGGAGTGACCTCCGAGCTTGTCAATTTCTCCGCCAAGGGCTCGGAAGATGTGGCATCCGGGAGGTCAACCACCGGGAGCCCAGGAGAGGCGCCTGATTTGGTTCGGGATCGGGGAAAGAAGAGAGATCGATGCCCATATCCTCCAAATCTTGGATGTCCAACAGAACATCGGGGCGGAGGGTTGTCCCTGACATCTCATGTGAGATCGGCCAAAATTGATGGTAGCGTCGTAGGAAGGGTTTTACTGGTGACATATTAGGATGGCGCCCAAAGCCATCACATCTGTGAGAAATTAAGCATTCATCTCTTCAGCGACATGGCTGGGCCTCCCTAGTGTCCAGCTCGCCTTGGCCCTCTCCTCCCCCAGATCGGCCTCGCCCTCGTAGCCTCTTTTCACTTTGGATCGTCTTCAACTTCTCGTGGCCAAGGGGTCTCCACGGGCCGACCAGCTTCTCCTCTCCTCAGCTAAGACGCCCTCTAGCCAAGAAAGGCGACTCTCGGGGTCGAGATCCGTGAAAGATGCTCCCCATGGCTTTCTCTAACCGCTTTTCGAGTCTCGTTACGCCCGAATCGGTCTAAATTGATCGAACACACGACTTAGGACTCACGGAGATGTCGGAGCTGGTTTCGGCTTGAGCCTTTGGTCCTCTCCAAACAAAAGGCCGCCTTGAGAGTGTGGACCATGGTCGAAATCAATATATTGCTGTCATTTTTACGACAGGCGTTATCATGATCGATGTCGTCCACGCCAGCATGTTGTGCAGACGCGGAAAATGCCCTGACGCCACTTATTGGGGAGGTCGGCCAAGCAAGAAAGGAGAGACTCTGAGGAAGCTAACCACCTCGGGGCAAAAGTCGGCGTGGCGATTTCGTTTTGAAGGAGCGAATCGCCGAGTTGTGAGGATTCATGTTCTTAAAAAAAAGGATCGGAAAACCATAATGAGGACTTACTTCATTCACCATTTCCTCCTCCCACCCTAAGAAGAGTCATCATCTTCATTTACCAACCTCTCCTCCGGACGTGAGGACAGTCTGTGGTGGCGGGTTAAGCCGGTGTCGAAGTCGCGGTTTGCGATCGACCCGATCTTTCTTCCCCAACCTGTTGATTTAGGACTTATGCGTCGAGATCTCCTCCTCGCTCTCTTAGGCGTGCCCGAGTCGGCGGAGTTGACCCCATAGCCTTCCTCTGCCTTTTTGTTTGTGAGAGGGACCCGTGGGAGTCGGCCGGAGAAATGATTTTAGGTCGCCAGAGGTCGCTTCATGTTTCCGAGGATAGATTTCCTCGTGAGGCCATGATGTCGCGGAAGGTTTCTACGGCAGAAACGGGGGTGTTAAGGCTATGAGGAATGTGAGAAGCCAAACCCGGTTAGGTCGATGTCGAAAGATGTAATAAGCCGCGGAGTAAGAAATCTTACAAAGGATCTTGGATGGCGGGTGTATGTATATGGCCCCGTCTTGAGGCCGAGTCGAGCTTCGAGTTGGAAATTTAACGTCCCGACAGCGGAGGGTATCACGAACTAGTTTGAAGGCCTCAAAAGTCCCAATCTGGTCGGATTTTCGAGGCGTGAACATTGCAAAAGAAAACGAGAATTAGATCAGTACGACTTCGGAATCAAGAATATGAGATTTACCGTGTTCTACTCGGTTCACATAATCTGTCGGGATATGTATGGGCAAAGTGCTTGAAGGGTCCACGGACTCCCACGCCCCTCCAACGAACCACCACTTCCTGTGCTAACCATCGACTTTGTTAGGGATCCCACTCACGAGCTCCTTGCCCGTGAAAATCGCCTGGCGTTGTAGCCGCCCGGCTTGGGCAATAAAAGCGTCATCACAAAAGATATTTCTCCCGGGTTTGGCAACCGATATATCCCGGCCTGTCCCAGCACAGTCATTGTGGAAAGAATATAGCTCCATCCATTAGGAGTGATCTGGGTCATGTTGGGGAATGATTCGCACAGATCTATTCGGGGTGAATATTTAAATACAAATTTAATTCATTAATTATTACTAGCATGAATTAATCCTATATTAATTCAAATAATAATTATAACAACATATCATGCATATAAAAAGCCACGTAAAACCTCACGACGGAATCTACGGGTTTACGTGAACGTACCTCTCGGGATGGCAGTGTCTTCGGTCGGACGGACTAACCAAAAGGACTTCCCAAGTATTCCCTTAGCCCTTGCTCGACAATCCGGTGGAAGGATACTCGCGAACAATTAACAAAAGGAAAAAATAAACTTTGTTGCACCACTTGTGTGGATTTGCTAATATTTCCAGCACATGGAATTGTACTTGGGAATGAACTAATCATCCCCTATTTATAGGAGAGGGGGGCACGAAATTTTGATGAATTTTCAATGTGGGAAAAGACTTTTCTTGGTCACCAAGAAATCTTGAATATATCCCATATATTCTTTTTCCCATAATTAAAATATTCCACAAAAATCCCACCTCCTCTATTAAGGGTAATTTTCGAAAATATTAGCACAAGAAACCAAGATTTGGATCTTCTTGAATTTATGAGATATTCTTGTATTTCAAGAAATACATATCTTCCATAATATCTTTTCAAGAAAATCAAGAAAATCTTTCCTGCCCATAATATTTCAAAAATTTCGAAAATTCTCAATGAATAACCAAGTGGGAGATTTCTTGAATTTAATGAGATAATCTTGTATTCCAAGAATACATATCTTCATTCCATAACAAAATTCAAAGAAAATCTTTCTCCCTCTTTTATCCATAATTTTCGAAAATTAAGAGGAAATATAAGCAACAATATTTATTTTATTTTAATCACCTTTTCAGTTATTGGACTATTTGTTGGGCTACTTTCGGGGGCCTTTAGGAGAATTAAGATTGGACCTTCTAATGGATCTTGAATATCTAATATTGAGCCACAATATAATTCAAGCCCATAAATATTAATTAATCCCACTACATAATTAATATTGCACTATCCATCTTAACCCATATTACAGTCAATATGGCTCCCGGTCATTATTTCCGTGTTTAAGATTATCTAGCCCATTAATTAATTCAAGCCACCTGAAATAGCTTTCCATTAATTAATATCTTTTGTCCTTGGTCAAGGAACGGTTCAATCATTATTATCCATACCTAAACAAATTCCACTTGCAAGATTTAGTATGATAAAGCTTATGAACCTCCCAAGGGGGCAAATCAAGCAAGCGTGCTTGCACACGATTCTTCGTATAAATCTTAGCAATCACACGTGACCAATAATATTGCCCAAGATAAAGTGCGTATTGAATCTCTCTCCGATTAAGCTACCCATGATAAGTCAAAGCAATAGTTACCGATCCCACGTGATCTATTTAAGGGGACGAAGGTTAAGAAACAACGAACCACCGAGGTCTAATTCTTCCTTGTTCGGTTCAAGAATTTATCCTCCTGTAGGTCCTATTCAAATATCATCATCATGCACTAGTGTAATCTCTTGGTCAAGACAAACCAATCGAGCCTTACACCTCAACCTTTTCGATGGTTGTTCATTTCCATCTAGGTCGTGAATGGCGTACTTATAGTTACAAGGGACCGTTAATTTAATCTTACGTGATGGGGTATCACTAAATTAACTACTGATTAACACGTCGTTAATTATTGAGCAGTTATGCGAAGAAATATATATAACATTCAATCATATTTAAAGCATCGATGATAAACAATTTATTTCATAAATAAGTCCGAAATTCAGTTTAGATTATACAAAGTAAAAAGCATACTTTTCAATATAATCCCCAACAATCTCCCACTTATACTCAAAGTGCGCTTTTAAATATACTACAACACGTCTCGAGTAGTCCGTGACATCTAATGTCACCTACACGAACCTAATAATTTCTCCCACTTATACTCAAAGCAGTTAGCGGCCCGGTCTTGACACCCATTCCACTCACATGTCTCTCGAATGTATTGAGGCGACGCTTTGTGAATGGATCTGTAGGGTCGCCCCTCGGGCGCTATCTTTGCCACATCTATATCTCCTCTCTTAACGATTTCTCGTATAAGATGTCTTTCCTTTAATGTGTTTGTTTTTGACTCGTGGACTCTTGGTTCTCTTGAATTTTAGAATTGCCTTTAGCAGATATTGCTTTGACAAATTGAACACCATCCAAGTCCACTAAGAAGATCTAGAGCCCAATCGGTTCTTTCCTTTGCTTCCTGGCGACTACTTACTCGAGTCCCATGGTTGAGTCGGTGATGCATTTACCTTCACACTCGTCCCATTTGATGGCTACTTTCCCCCAAATTGAAACACACTAATCGAGGCGGATAATTTACGAATCTATAACCGATTGGAAATCCGAGTCCATGTGGCCCGATGGGGATTGATGTCGATCGATAAATCAACATTCTATCCCGAGTTCTCTTCAGAAACTTCAGAATGTTTTTAACTGTCGTCCAATTCGCTTTCCCTGGGTTACTCTGATATCTTGCTATCATGCCTACGGCAAAACATATATCTGGTCTCGTACACAGCATTGCATACATAAGGTTTCCTACAGCCGAAGCACAAGGAATGTCTTTCATGTCATCTATCTCCTTTCGCGTCTTAGGGAACATTTTCTTGGATAGATGGATTCCAAGTCTGAAAGGTATGAATCCTTTCTTGGAATCTTGATCTTTGAATTATTTCAAAACCGATTATCTATGTATGAAACTTGCGATAACCCCGACCATCCTTTTCTTGTGATCTTGATCCCAAGGATGTGTCCGTTTTCCCTAAGTATTTCATATCAAACTGCTTTTGAAAACCATGCCCTTACGCCCGATCACACCTTCACATCGTTCCCGATGATCACAATGTGATCTCGTGCGATCTTAAGAATACCAATGCAGTTCCGACACGTTTTTATACACACAACTTTCAAACTCGTTTTGATCAAAACCCATAAGACTTTATAATATGATCAAAACTTTGGTTCCAAGTTTTGGATGCCTGTTTGAGTCCGTAAATGGACCTCTTGAGCTTTTACAAACTGGGTGTTCTTGGCCTGTTTCAATGAAAACTGGGGTTTGTTGCATATGGATCTCTTTATCAAGACTTCCGTTAAGGAAAGCTGTCTTGATATCCATTTGCCAGACTCAAAGTCGAAAATGTGCAGCAATCGATAAGAGAATACGGATGGACTTAAGCATGGCTATGGGCGAAAAAGTTTCCACATAATCGATCCCATTCTTTCTGAGTATAACCTTTCGCCATTAGTCTTGCTTCAAAAGGTTTCAACCTTCCCGTCCGATCCTCTTTTCCTCTTATATATCCACTTGCATCTAATGGGTTTGACCTCATTAAGTGGTTCGACTAGCTCCCACACTCTATTATGAAACATAGAACCCATATCGTCTTTCATTGCTGTTTGCCAAGAATCTGCATCCATATCTTGGAGTGCCTCGTTATATGTCCATGGGTCTGATTCCGGGAATCAAGTCCGAGGACTCTCCTATTCCTATGAATCTCTCGGGTCACAAACAACCCTCCCACTATAACGAGGTTCGGTTGAAAACGTATCGTTTGGTATATCATCTAGTACAAATCAGACCGAGGTTTGCCCTCTAAGCTCATTTAAGGTAATCTCACTGGGTTTTCTTTGGTTCTATAGTTTTCTTCCAAAATCTAAAGTGGGTGCGGATGTCCACCTTTTTTGATCTTGAACTATAGAACATTCACCCTTTTTGTTCCCTCGGTATCCTACAAAAATTGACTTAATTACGATCGAGGATCCATTCTCGGTTTCCTTGTCCAACGCTGCGTGGGTCGGACACCCCAAAGTTCTCATGTGTCTCATACTAGACTTGCGTCCCGTCCACAATTCTTTGGAGTTACGGGAACCGATTTGGATAGCACCAAGTTCGAAATGTAAGTCGTTGTTTTTCAAAACATGACCCCCATCCATCGACTCGGGAAGATCCGTATAACTCATCATTGATCTAACCATTTCCAAAAGAATTATGTTGCTTCGCTCTGCAAACCCCGTTTTGTTGAGGGGTTCCGGGTGCAGTGAGCTGGGATACAATCCCTTCATCAGATAAGTAGTTCAAAAACTCATTGCTGAGGTATTCGCTTCCACGATCATATCGTAGAGACTTGATCGTTTTTCCCATATGATTCTCTCTGCTTGAGCCTTAAATTCTTTAGAATTTCTCAAAGGACTTCAATTCACGCTTCATAAGGAAAATGTACCTTGAGTAATCATCAATAAAATTACTCATAACCTCCTCTTTTTTGGTTAACATTGAACTACGTACATCTATGTGAACGATCTCTAACACTTCTTTAGCCCCATTCCCCTTGGCTCCAAATGCCATCTTGGTCATATTACCCTCCAAACAAGATTCGCAGGTTAGATCCGATTCAACTTGGAGACACTCCAGTGAACCATCTTTTACCAACCTTTGGATCCTCTTTGGATTTATATGGCCTAATTTATAGATGCTAAAGAAGTGTCTCGTTCACGTCTGATGAACGTTTTCTTTTCTCGGAAACAGTTGATGTGTTATAGGATATATTTCGTGAGTGGTGTGCACAGTTAATTTGCATAGAGATCATTCAACAACGTTCCATGACAGATAAATTTATCAAAAATAAAATTGGTAACAACTTTATTAAAAAGTAACCAAAATATCCATCATAAAAGTTTAGAAACTGAAAATGAATTCTTTCTAAAATCCGGAACGTAAAGAATATCTCAAAATTAAAAGCATTGCTTTTCAAAAGACAGTGCACTTCTCCCATCGTTGCCGCCACTCTCGTAGCATCGCCCAGTGTGATGAGGACCTCACTTCCACTAAGTTGCCAGGTCCGTTTGAACCCCTGTAATGTGAAACAAACATGATTAGTGGATCCCGTATCCACCACCCACAAAATGGGAGGCATACGCCGCTAAACAAGTTTCAACAACTAGTGCGTGAGAATTACCTTTCTTTCCATCCCTCTTAGGTCTGGAACAGGCTGACCTCCAATGTCCTTTCTCACCGCAGTTGAAGCACTTCCCCTTAGCTGGCTTGTTCACTCCACCACCCTTCTTCACCTTATCTTTGCCATTGGCAACACTTGAGTTCACTTGCTTGTGGCCTTTGTTCCTTTTCTTGTTCTTACCACCCCTTGGTCTAGAAGAAGAAGAAGGTCCGTTTGCCACCAAGGCTTGGCTTTTCTGCCCCAATATCGCCTCTGCCGAGACTAAAGCTTGCAATGGATCGGGCATCGAGAACTTCGATTATTCATCCGGTAGTTCAACTTTGAATTGCTCAAAGCTTTTCGGCAGAGAATGGAGCACGAAATCGATTTGGGTCTCGATATCGTATTCATATCAAGTACCTCAAGTTTATTAAGGTGAGCCATCATCTGAGAACGTGCTCCCTTCTGGGCGTTCCCTCCACCATTTTCATAGAAACAAGTCCTCATGGTGATCGGCGAGCCCACGGTTACGATGTTGAAACATCGCTTTAAGACTAGTCATGATTTCCGCGGTCTCAACGTTACGGTGTTGGTGTTGCAAACACATCGACATAAAAGCCAAGATGGTACACTTAGCCATTTCGTTAGACCGCTCCCAGTCAGCATACTCTTTCTTAACCGTTTTAGTGGACTCATCTGATGGTTTATCCGGTTTAGGTGTGGTCAGAACCCAGTTATGGCTTTGTGCAGTGAGGACAATAGTGAGTTTTTCGATTCCAATCAACAAAATTTTCTCCGGTGAGCAAATTGTCTTTTTAGTATATTAAACAGTGGATTAAAAGGTTGCGACATGCTGAACCGAAATAAATAATAATATGCATAAGCACAAGTATATCACAAGATTCGATCACATGCATCATATTTAAAATCTCAAAAAAATATGAACAATGCATCGACCAACATCTCAAAAAGTTTTAAATAAGCCACGTTGGGTGGGTCATTATTTAAACACATTCAAGCGATTACAAACAAAACGATTCTAAACCCTTAATATCCAGTTAATAGTTGGCTCCACTTGACCAATATAAAATTGGCGGGGACTTTGAGAAGATATATGCATATCAATTTTATACCTAAGTAATAACCATGATTAAATCTGATTACTATTTCGCTTTGATCGAGCCTCGTTGGGAGGGTCATCGCCGCCACTAGTAATAACCCACAATCATCCGTTTTGGAATTCATTCATGTGAAACCTATCTTTTGACCGTCTGGTTGGGGAATTTCTCCAAAAGAATTCACAAATAAATAAATCATGGAGGTAAAATTAATTCAATTTTATTATCCTAATAAAATTGTCAATTAATTGTTTAAACATACTTAGTAATTTTGAAGTTGAGATTTTTTTCATTTGGCAACCCTCATGCAAACACATTTAAACAAATTAAATAAAGCATAAGATAAAGACAAATAAATCAAGCATAACGAAAAATAAACATATTGGGCACAAATTATCCAATTGTCATGGTTTGATTTTTTTCTTGGCTTGATCTTGAAGAAACACGTCTCGAATTTCTCCCACTCGTTCGTCTCGAAAAAATACTTTCTCGTCTCGAACCTCCACGCAGCTTGTTTTCATGGTAGGATGACGCCCGCATCCGGCATCCAAGCCTCAGCGGCTTCAGCCACACCGCCAGAGCCCTCGCCCGCCCTTTCGCCTCGCTCGCCTCGGCGGCCCATCGGCGACAAAGGCCAGCAGATCTCGGCGGCACAGCATCCGCCACAAGATTTCGCCCCATCTCCGCCTCGCCCGCGACCTCGGCATCGTCCGCGTCTCCAAGGCCCGCCCTTCTGCCGCCCCGTCCTTCGGCTTTGGCCGCGCCACCGCCCGTCTGTTCCCTCCCCGCCTTTCGGCCCTGGCCTCGCCATGCATACTGCGTGCCGGTAGCGCGCCACACGCACTCGTTCGGATTTCGTCGCTTTAATTCTTCATCTCTTTGTTCCGATCCGGTTACAATTTATTTACAAAAAATAAATAAACCTAGATCTAGACTAGTCTATTACATTGATCAAATCAAACAAATCTAGTCTCTTTCGTGGATTTTCTCACGAGGCAAAACAAATCCGAACGAATCGAATTAAAAACCACGGTTTATATGCATGCAAAATAAAACATTAAATCCATGACAATTGGATACCGCAAAAAGCAGATCTAACAGGTTCTACTATCCAATTTCAAATTTAATGTCCGTGAATTAAATTACAATTTAAAAATTCGAGTCTTAAAGCGATTGGCTCGATACGATTGTTGGGGAATGATTCAAGATGGATCTATTCGGGTGAATATTTAAATACAAATTTAATTCATTAATTATTACTAGCATGAATTAATCCTATATTAATTCAAATAATAATTATAACAACATATCATGCATATAAAAAGCCACGTAAAACCTCACGACGCGAATCTACGGGTTTACGTGAACGCATTCCCTCTCCGGGATGGTGTCTTCTGGTCGGACGGACTAACCAAAAAGGACTTCCCAAGTATTCCCTTAGCCCTTGCTCGACAATCCGGTGGAAGGATACTTTCGCGAACAATTAACAAAAGGAAAAAAAATAAACTTTGTTGCACCACTTGTGTGGATTTGCTTTAATATTTCCAAAGACAGGGAATTGTACTTGGGAATGAACTAATCATCCCCTATTTATAGGAGGAGAGGGGGGCACGAAATTTTGATGAATTTTCAATGTGGAAAAGATTTTTCTTGGTCACCAAGAAATCTTGAATATATCCCATATATTCTTTTTCCCATAATTAAAATATTCCACAAAAAATCCCACCTCCTCTATTAAGGGTAATTTTCAAAAATATTAGCACAAGAAACCAAGATTTGGATCTTCTTGAATTTATGAGATATTCTTGTATTTCAAGAAATACATATCTTCCATAATATCTTTTCAAGAAAATCAAGAAAATCTTTCACGCCCATAATATTTCAAAAATTTCAAAATTCTCAATGAATAACCAAGTGGGAGATTTCTTGAATTTAATGAGATAATCTTGTATTCCAAGAATACATATCTTCATTCCATAACAAAATTCAAAGAAAATCTTTCTCCTCTTTTTATCCATAATTTTCAAAATTAAGAGGAAATATAAGCAACAATATTTATTTTATTTTAATCACCTTTTCGGTTATTGACTATTTGTTGGGCTACTCATGGGGCCTTTAGGAGAATTAAGATTGGACCTTCTAATGGATCTTGAATATCTAATATTGAGCCACAATATAATTCAAGCCCATAAATATTAATTAATCCCACTACATAATTAATATTGACTATCCATCTTAACCCATATTACAAATCAATATGGCTCCCCGTCATTATTTCCGTGTTTTTAGATTATCTAGCCCATTAATTAATTCAAGCCAAAAAATAGCTTTCCATTAATTAATATCTTTTGTCCTTGGTCAAGAACAGTTCAATCATTATTATCCATACCTAAACAAATTCCACTTGCAAGATTTAGTATGATAAAGCTTATGAACCTCCCAAGGGGCAAATCAAGCAAGCGTGCTTGCACACGATTCTTCGTATTAAATCTTAGCAATCACATGTGACCAATAATATTGCCCAAGATAAAAGACGATTGAATCTCTCTCGATTAAGCTACCCATGATAAGTCAAAGCAATAGTTACCGATCCCACGTGATCCTATTTAAGGGGATCGAAGGTTAAGAAACAACGAACCACCGAGGTCTAATTCTTCCTTGTTCGATTAAAGAATTTATCCTCCTCAGAGGTCCTATTCAAATAAGATCCATGAATGCACTAGTGTAATCTCTTGGTCAAGACAAACCAATCTGAGCCTTACACCTCAACCTTTCGCGATGGTTGTTCATTTCCATCTAGGTCGTGAATGGCGTACTTATAGTTACAAGGGACTGTTAATTTAATCTTATGTGATCGGGTATCACTAAATTAACTACAGTGTAACACGTACGAATTATTGAACAGTTATGCAGTAAATATATATAACATTCAATCATATTTAAAGCATCGATGATAAACAATTTATTTCAAGAATAAGTCCGAAATTGGCCGATTATACAAAGTAAAAAGCATACTTTTTCAAGATAATCCCCAACAGTCGAACTCGATTCCAAGCCTTGATGGGTGAGAAATCGTCGGGTGGAGCCGAAACGGATCCCGGCCTCCATTGTATGTTCGTTGATCGCGATCATCCCGTGGCGATTGGTGCCTCTATCGTGTGTCACACCTAAAGTGTACATCCCTGGGGACTTTATAAAGGCGGCGGAGGGACCGGGCGTAGTAGTCTGTAAGAACCGACCTGATCTTCTTCTGTGAAGCAACAAAGTCTGACTCGACCGACTTTCGATAGTCACGAGCCGGTCTCTCATAGGGGGCTCGAGCCTCATAGGATTGGTAATCGAAAACCCGCTCATAAGCTCCATATTGTCGGGGCGGGTTGGAGGTTCCGGATCCTTTCTCTAGCGGCCAAATTTTACGGCAAAATGAGCCTTGTTCGCATCGAGGATATGTACAATGTCTTCCAACTCCCTCAAAAATTAATCGTCAGCCCCTTCATCATCCCGACCGGCACCGGAGGCACCTGCGGTCGAGGGCATGGTTGGATCGGTGGTGGCGGTCTCGGTGTTATTACAATGGTATAACTCGGCAATTGCAGTATCATCGTCGTTGAAAGGTGAAGAAACCAGGAACGGAGGGGGTGGGAGCAGATCGGGAACCGTAAGCCATTGATGTGAAATTGGGGAAAGACGATTACCTGAAAAGCTTTTGAGTGCCTGAAGAATAGCCAGAAAGTTCAAGCCGGAGTTTCGAGAGACTAGAGAGAGGAAGGCTTTTGAGGAGGAACCCTAGACCTATTTATAAAGAGATGAAGGGTCGAAAGTATAAGTTTTGAATTCTTGGGGACCCCCACGGAAATTAGGATGACGTGGGTGGTGCGTAGGGAGATCGATCGCCGATTGGGTGAACTCGCGGTTTGAAACATCACCTGTCTACCGAACCATCATTGCAATCCTATCACCTGTCAGGCCGGTTAGGGAGACCTAGGTGACTCTACGACTCCCCAAGGACAGAGACTTGACTCGGGCACAGATCCCAAGATCGACTTGCTGTAAGTCGACTAATTTTGATGATTCAAGATAAGATCCCGAAGCGAGCTCGCGGCCTTATCTTGAGGGGCAATTGTTGTACGGGGAGATAACCCGACCTAAGGAAGGCTTGGGATTGGGTAATCTCATATGTAACGTGTTATCCGACTTTGTCCAGCTGGGGCAGGACGGGAGGCGGCTTTTGCTTTTTGGAGAGGTCGCTCAAGGCCCCGACATAACAAGAAGGTCGCGGTGCGACTTTAAAGAGCCGGAAGTCACGGTCGAATTGATCACAACTTCGGTTGGAGATATATATGGACAAGATTCGGGCAGTTATGGTGAGGCGGATTTCTCGGGATGTATCCAGGGAAAGCATATCCATGAGCGCGACTTACTGAAAGCAAGGAAGAAACCCCGATCAATTTAATTCCAGAGAAAGCCCATGAAAGATCAGAGTTCCCAGATTTATGTCTATAAATATCACTTGTAGTGTACGTTGTAAGGGATCGAACTTTTAGCACCCTAGGCATATATTATACAGTACAAATCCTGGCTTGGTGCCCCCAGACGTAGTCTATTCCAAAGACGAACTGGGTAATCAAATCACTTATCATTTATTATTTTCGTTGTGGTATTGATCGGAGCATTACTAAATTGTTTGCTTGTTTTCCGGTAACAAAACCGGGTACAACAAAGACAACCTAGCAGATCCATTCACAAAGGGTCTGCCTCAGAATACATTCGAGAGACATGTGGAAGGAATGGGTTTCAAGACCGTTGTCAATCTGCTTTGAGTATAAGTGGGAGATATTATTAGGTTCGTGTAGGTGACATTAGATGTCACGTATTAGGAACTACACGAGATGTGTTGTAGTATACTTAAAAGCTGACTTTGAGTATAAGTGAGAGATTGTTGGGGTTATACTGGAAAGTATGCTTTTACTTTTCTATAACCAAACTAAATTTTCTGTCTTATTTACTGAAATAAATTATTTATCACTGATGCTTTAAATATCATTGAATGTTACATATATTTATTGCATAATTGTTCAATAAACCGTACGTGTTACATTGTGGTTAATTTAGTGATACCAGATCACATAAGATTAAATTAACAGTCCCCTGTAACTAAAAGTACGCCGTTCACGACCTAGATGGAAATGAACAATCCATCATGAAAGGTTGAAGTGTAAGGCTCAGATTGGCTTGTCTTGACCAAGAGATTACACTAGTGCACGACTGATGCATTGAACAGATCTACAGGAGGATAAATTCTTCAAAGATCAACCGGAAGAATTAGACCTCAGTGGTTAGTTATTTCTTAATCTTCGTCCCTTAAATAGGATCGTGTGTGGTTAGTAATTATTGCTTTGACTTATGACGGGTAGAGAATCAATGAGATTCAATATTTTATATCTTGGGCAATATTACTGGTCACATGCGATTGCTAAGATTTAATACAAAGAATCGTGTGCGAGTACGCTCGTTTGATTTGCCCCCTTGGGAGGTTCATAAGATTTATCGTACCATATCTTGCTAGTGGAATTTGTTTCCGGTATGGATAATAATGTTGAACCGTTCCTTGACCAAGGACAAAAGATATTAATTAATGGAAAGCTATTTCAGTGGCTTGAATTAATTAATGGGCTAGATAATCTTAAACACGGGAAATAATAACCGGTGAGCCATATTAATGATAATATGGGTTAAGATGAATAGTCTTGATATTAATTATGTAGTGGGATTAATTAATATTTATGGGCTTGAATAATATTGTGGCTCAATATTGGAAATTCAAGATCCATTAGAAGGTCCAATCTTAATTCTCCTAAAGGCCCCTCAAGTAGCCCAAAGAATTAGTCCAAATAACTAAAAAAGGTGTTTAAAATAAAATAAATTATTGTTGCCTAATTTTCCTATTTTTTTCGAAAATGATAAATAAAAGTGGGAGAAAGATTTTCTTTGAATTTTGTTATGGAATGAGAATAAGTATTCTTGGAATACAAGTTTATCTCCTTAAATTCAAGAAATCTCCCACTTGGTTATTTGTCTTGAGATTTTCGAAAATTTTGAATAAATAAGGAAGGAAAGATTTTCTTGATTTTCTTGAAAAAGATATTATGGAAGATATGTATTTTTGGAATACAAGAATATCTCATAAATTCAAGAAGATCCAAATCTTGGATTCCTTCATCCTTATTTTTTCGAAAATAACCATAATATTAGGAGGTGGAATTTTTGTGAAATATTTAATTATGGAAAAAAGAATATATGAGATATATTCAAGATTTCTTGGAGATCAAGAAAAGATTTTCCCATCTTATTTTTTCACCCAAAATTTCGACCACCTCCTTCTCTATAAATAGGGGATGAATGTTTCATCCCCAGAGCAATTCCACGTGTTGGAAAAATTAGAAATCCACAAAGGTGGTGCAACATAATTTTATTTTTCCTTTTTGTCAAATTGTTCGCGAGTTCCTACCACCGGATTGTTGAACAAGGACAAGGAAATACTTGAGAAGGACTTTTGGTGTGTTCGTGTGAACGAGATCCATCTTCTCAACGGTTGTCACTCCGAGAGATTAGTTTACGTAAACACGTAGTTATTCCGCATGCGTAGGATTTACGTGAACTATTTGTATGCATGATTGGTTGTTGAATTATTATTTGAATTAATATAGGATTAATTCATGCTAGTAATAATTGTTAGAATTAAATTTGTATTTAAATATTCATCCCGAATAGATCCGGGCAATTAATTCTCCAACAAGAACTCGTTAAACATCTAAGCAATCCCGTGAGGGAGATAAGTCCCGTGAGAGTGAGAACTCATTAAACATTTGTATTGTGTTGGACTAACACGTTAAACTAAGTCCAGTTGGTTAAGTTGGTGCCCCTGTTGATAGGGAAGAGTGGATGTAGGAGTTGGACTCCGAACCACTATAAAATCATGTGTTCTTTACTGCTTTATGTTCTTACTTGACACATGCATTTGATTATAAGCAAAACACATCTGTTTCAAAAAAAAAATTGGTATCCCTATTCCCTCACCCCTGTTTTATATGCATTACATGATATTTTTACGCATTTCATGGGTTTTTCACTTGACCAACAAAAAGTTATTCGAAAGTTACTCTATTTGACAGTAACAAGACCTGATATTTTTTATGTTGTACACTATTTATCTCAATTCATGAGTAATCCATCAAAAGAACATATGAGTGCAGTTCACAGGGTCTTGAGGTATCTCAAAGGAACTCCAGGTTTGGGTATTTTTTATTCTGCTTCCAATGATTTTAAATTACACTCTTACACTGACAGTGATTGAGCTAGATGTTTGGAAACAAGATAGAGTGTAACAGGTTATGTTATTTACTTGGACAATTCACTAATCTCTTGGAAATCCAAAAAGCAAAACACATTGAGCAGGTCACCTGCTGAAGCTGAGTATAGAGCCATGACCTCAACATCTTGTGAAATTCAGCAGATACTATACATCTTGAAGGACTTAAGGGTACCAGTTCAGATGCCAACTTCATTATACACAAACAACAAATCTGTTTTCCAAATGGTTCTAAATCCATGCTTACATGACAAGAGCAAACACATATCAATTGATTGTCATTTCACACGGGAAAAGATCAAAGAGGGAGTTCTCAACATCATTCACATCCCTACAGAAGAAAACCTGGCAGACATGTTCACCAAGCCACTTCTTCCTACCACTTTTAATAACTTCAAGTCCAAAATGAGACTGCTCATCATTCACTCTCATTTTGAGGGGAGGTCTAAAGAGTAAAAGAGTCTTTCACTTTTACTCTCTTATGTAAAGTTGCTATTTACTTGTTTTAAGTTGTAAAAGTTGCTAAGTGGGAGTTAGTTAGTTAGAGGTAGTTACTTCATATTCCCCACTTTTATAATCCCCAATTAGTTAGGTTTATTCTTTTCATCTTCTCAACTCATCCATTTTCAATCTTCTCTGTAAACATAACAATTTTCAGTTCAATGAAGATTTCTTTTCATTTCAATCTGTGTTAGATTGTTAATAGTAAAGTCGAGGGTATTCACTAATTTGGTGGTGTTTGCAAATTCTAGTAAAAAATGAAGAAATATTTATTTTTAAAAAAATGTTCGGTGACAGTTTTGACATTTGAAAAATGTTTTTAAGTTGTGAAGGTTTGCAAATATCGATTTAGTCTAGCCGAGGTGCGTAGAGCAGATGTATACCCACTTACTCACTCAAAAGAAAAAAAAAGAATTGAATTCTCATATATATTAAGTTCTAATTTAAATATTGAACGGAAAGGTTAACTAAAATGTATTTCTATATTCGAGTAGGTGTATACTCAGTTACTCATAAAAAGAAGATTTGAACTCTCATATAAATTATTTTTTAAATGTAAAATATTCAATGGAAAGGTCAATTAAAATGTCTTTCAATATTTTATTATGATATTGGCCGGTTAATTTCAACAGTTTCTACGTGGTATCAAAAGCGTGCTTCATGATCGAGGCGGATGGACGGTCGATGTTAACGGTGTTAGGAAAATTAAAATAAATTAATTAATTTAACACCGCTCTATAAGTTCAGATTTTTAGATGAGACGAAAATCTTTCATGGTATCGAGTCTTTAGGCTCATGCCAATATTTTGAGTTCGATTCCCGCTGAAAGCAACTCCGGTCATATTAAATGTCCACTCATTAAGTCTCTTCTCATAGATGGAGTAAGAGAATTCAGTCCACGAGTGAGGGTGAATATTAGTGTTCCGTCCATATTAAATTGTCCACTCGTTATACCACTTTTTATAGATGAAGGAAGAGAATTCAGCCCACGAGTGGGGGGAGTGTTACGGAAATTAAAATAAACGGATTAATTTCAAACTTCTTTACAAGTTCGGAGTAAGAGAATTCAATGTTCATGACGGGAAGTGTTAGGGAAATTAAAATAAACGAATTAATTTCACACTTCTTTACAAGTTCGGAGTAAGAGAAATTAACCCATGAGTGAGTGAGAGTGTTAGAAAAATTTAAATAAACGAATTAATTTCACACCTATTTACAAATTCTTTTAGCGTGATTCCTAAATTAGACATTAGGAATCTGAGTAAGAATCATCTATCTTGAAGTAAATATCTCACGCTTGACTCTCAAGCTCCTGAAGGGACTTCGTCCCGTTTTCTTTAGGAATCATCAAGAATTATCTGGAAACTCTTCTTGTGCGTATGAAAGTATATTTAACTCCCTTTATGTGACTTCGTGTGTATGTTTACATTCGGATGAACATGAGTGTTTTTGTGAATCCCCATATGTGTAACTTCGTGTATTTCAGAATGTGTTCGTCAATAATCACGTCATGTCCCGATAAATATGGATGAGTCATGTATATATAATACCTGGATATTACCTCTCGTGAGTAGACTGAGCTCACGACCTCGACCCTTGAGGGCCCCGAGATTCTCTCAACTAAACTGCTTTCCAGCCCAGTCTTCCAAGAATATCTTAACTGTACACGACCTCTGCCCTCGAGGGTCCGAAAATATCTCAAACGCTTAGGCCCTCTTCTCAGCTCCCGCTAATATCTCAACTGCCGAACTTATCTGAATGACTCTCTGCTGATTCACTCTCACGGATTTAGAGAAGACCAAGTCCACTCAACCTTCCTTCCTTCGCCTAGACGTAGAGTCCCACGAATCTCTCAACAAACCTAGGGTATGAGGAGGTGGAGTCCAAGGAATATTCCTCCCTTGAATCGAGGAAGACTCAACTGTGTTTCATTTCAAACGTGGCTTAATATCATTACTCAGTCCACACAAATCTTAGTAAAATAATATTCATTACTCAGTCAAACCTCATTCCCTCTTGTGAGATCATGTACTGCTTATGCTCATCCAGGGGCTGGAGAG
Source organism: Stenogyne calaminthoides (assembly GCA_037126765.1). Classification (NCBI taxonomy): domain Eukaryota; kingdom Viridiplantae; phylum Streptophyta; class Magnoliopsida; order Lamiales; family Lamiaceae; genus Stenogyne; species Stenogyne calaminthoides. The sequence goes on from JBBCBC010000006.1 coordinate 6,582,704, forward strand.
TTCCTCAGTGAATTTATCCAAGTGGCATCACGTGTTATCATCCTAAAATGGTTAATATTTATGTCATATTAATGTTATTCCTTTTAAAATCACTAAACAGTGATACTTTGTATACTAAATAATATTACTTCATATATTAAACGATGATATTCACCATAAACTTTCTATAAACTAAGTTAATACATGTTTTTGTCATATATTAAAGTTAAACATCATATTTTTGTAACCAGGGGGGCTTAGCCCATCTAGCCACTGGGCTTCTCATTTGAGTGGAAGACCCAGGTTCGATTCCCTTTGGAACGAATTTGGAGTTTTAGGAGTTATAAGGTGGATTGGTGACCTTTGGAACGAATTTGGAGTTTTAGGAGTTATAAGGTGGATTGGTGATTTCGTGGAGTATTTGGGTGTTTGATGTATACTAACTACTAACAATTAACTTTGTCCGATAAAAAAATATATCATATTTTTGTAGGTAAGGACTTTACTAAGTACTACAAGTTTTATTTAATATCATGTTTTTGGTTTTAAAAAGAAAATACAAATAAGTTAGAGTAGGTTTTGTTTTGACACTCTTCGAGTGAAATTTTAAAACGAACGAATATTAATTTATTCTAATTTGTAAAGAGTGAGAAAAGTTTACATACAAAATTTCGCCAATAATTTTATAATTTTAAATATCAAAACGAATCAGTAGTGATCTTAATTTTTCCCTTCATATTAATTATAGAAAAAGTAATTAAAAAAATTGACCGGATTTTTTTTTCCTAAAGTTGAATAAAAGTATATTATAAATGAAGATTATCAATTGTGAATTTGTGACACGGAAAAATTCATTCCATGTACAGCGAAAAGTATTAGTGGGGATGGCGGGAAAAATAGAAGGCTGAAATAATTGCTCAAAAATTCAGTGTCGTCCATCGCAATAGCGCCGTCGTCCGAGGGAGGGAGAGATGGCGGATGAGAAGAAAGACAAAGAGGTGACGGAAAACCTGGTTGCGGACGTGGAGGCGCTGCCCAAGGCTATCGTGCGCCGAGTGGTGAAGGAGAAGCTTTCCCAGATCTCCGCCGACTACGAGATTTGTATCCTCCGCGACTCACTCCAGGCATTTTCTGAAAGCGCTCGCATCTTCATCCACTACCTCTCCGCCACGTAAGCCTCCCACACCCCCGCTCTTTCTTCCAAACATGTATCCAACAATATAATTTTCAATTTTGGTTTCAATTGGGGCTATGCTATAAGTTTTTTGTTTTTTTAATTATAGCGACATATAACAGTGGATTAGGTTGCGTTTTTTTAACTGAATTTTGTTTTCAGGGTTTATTTGATTAATTGAGTGAATGGATTACATACACGATTTCCTAATTTTTTTGCCATTGCTAGGGTTTTCTTTTGAATTAGTCTTCTTTTCTCAGATTATCCATGTTTAGGTGTGTATGTCAAAGGTCTGGTGAAATTTGTGGTTTTTTATGGTCCTTGCCACTTTGTTATTGTGAGTTCGATTTCTGAATATTTTTATTGAGATTTTGTGTTATGAACCAAATTAACTTCACTCAATATAATCAAAACAACTCAAGTAAGGAGATGCTAGTGGGAACTCACTGAGCAGCTGAAGCAAGATTAAAATTGGGAAGAGAACATTAGAAGGAAAAAAAATGAGAGGAAACAATCAGAAAAAAAAAAAAAAAAAAAAAAAGAGCACCGGCATTATTGCCTTCAAAAAAACATAGCTGGAGCCTGGAAAATTATCCTTTGATTTTTCCTAACTAGCCTATCTCTGACTAGCCTTTTATGAAGTCTGCTGATTTATGGCAAGTGTGCATCTCTCAGTGAGTGTCTTATTTTATGTTGTTGCGTGGGACAATGCCATTTCTCCATAAATTGCTTCTCCCTTTTTTGAACTCTGGTTTCCTGATCATCCATGTTTTCTTGTAAGTAGCTTCCCATTACAAGCCTGCTTATGTTTCTTCTGTTTGTCAAGTGTGTGATTTGAAATTTTGAGGTCAAATAAGTTGTTCTTGGTAACAAACTTGGTTTCATTGTTTATACTATGTTATCTCCTGATATCTGCAGTGCCAATGACATATGCAAGGAGGCAAACAGGCAAATACTGAATGCAGAAGATGTATTCAAGGCCCTGGAGGAGATAGAGTTTATAGAGTTCATTGAGCCTCTTAGAGAATTTCTTGAAGGTTAGCATCTTTGAAACATTAGCTTTATATTTTGTGAAGTTCGTTGGGTGCGTCAATACCCTGTAACAGTATTATTAATTCCCAACAACGTATCATGCTTTGCTCACTATTTCATACTAATATGTAAATAGAAACTCTGTTATCTAGCTAAATATGAAATTCCCAAAACATTGGTTCGTTCATGTTAAGTATCTTTCAGCAATTACAATGAAAGGAAAGATATGTGGTTTTATGCAGCAGAAGGAAAAAACTAATAAAGTAAAAGCCTGCTTGCCATCTCTTTCCTTACCATTAAATAGATTTGTGGATACATATGCTTTTGCAAATGACTGTGTTATTAACTAAACATAATGAATGGATTTCTATGCAAAAGTTGTCCAAGGAACTGAAAAAATTGCAAGTTTTAATATCCACTGTTCGAGATTTCTTCAAGCTTTTTTGCTTGATTTTCAGCTCTCAAGTTTATTTGAATCAATAGCCAGAAGACATTGATCTCCTTTGGCCCCAGTTGGATTCTTATATCTCTGTCTTTTTTCCTTTATGTCTTGTTTCTGTTGTGTTGTTTGTTTGCTTCTAGCAATGTTTTGAGCATATTCTCCAGGTATAGTGCTCATGCTTTTCCTTCTTGGATTTCTCCTGTTACCATAAGGGATCAATTATCCAGTTGCCATATGGTTGTACTTTGTTTGTTGGTGTCATAAATTTATTAGAATCATCTTAGATTTTTTTTTGGAATTATCTTCCCCAAACATATCAATAATGAAAAATCTGCTGAACTCAAACCTATAGCTCATGGTTATTAAATTCCATGACAGGCATGACTTTTATGTAATTATCAGCCATTGGGTAAGATTAGTAACAGCCCAGTAATATCAACTTATCAATGTGATTGGTTATAGTAATTAACGAGCTTGAGTTCTGTGAAGATCAGCTCCTCATTTGGTTGTTTACTTGTGTTACATTTTTGGGGGGAAATAATTTGAAGAAGGGAACTATTATGTCGAGAGCCTTCTGAAAATTTTGGACTAGGAACTTATCCATGACCGGCATCTTAATATCTCTAAGTTCCAACCCTCGGTATTAGGTTCATCTGAATAAATCAGATTAACACCGCTGTGTATAATATAATCAGCAGTATCCATGAGGTTTCAATAAAGAACTATATTGCAACTGATATCCATTTGACAGTATTGACTCTGTCATGGCATTCTATAAATGCTTTTCAAGCAGCATTTCTTCAGCTTGATTGTTTTGGGCTTATGTAACTGCACTTCAGCTATCTAAATTAGGCTGTTTTTAACAATTTTGTTTTCGTGGAACACTTTCAGTATCTTTGATTCTGTGGTAAAATACTTCTGTGCATGGTTAACTATTCATAGATTAGGTAAAGTTTAACTAGAAGTTGTGTGACCATAAATTCATTTGGTGTTCTTTGATATTCATGTCCAGACTATGACATTCTTGTGTATCTTCCGGCAGATTTCAGACAGAGGAACGCTCGGAGGAAGTCAGCATCAGCAAAGGATGCTGGGAAGAAGTCGACACCACCCAAGGCTGCTGGGAAGAAGTCAACACCATCAAAGGATGCTGGGAATAAATCAGCATCATCATCAAAGGCAAAAGATACAAACAGAAAACCAAAAAGGAAAGAGGCACCATCTACGCCAAGTGGTAGTCGGAAAAAACAACACGTAGTTGAAAGTGATGGAGACAAGGGTTCGGACTAATCCTGAGCTGGAACATTGCTCCCTCTATTTTATGTTTCTAAAACTCTTCTGCTTTTTTACATCTATGATGCTCCATCAACTCTTTTGTTTCTGTATACTTATATTCGTAGGCATATTATGCTCCTCTCACTCAAGCTCTTCAACATACTTTACGATTTATATGCTTGTATATAAGCATACATTTTAATCGTATTAACAGGCTTTTTTGGTTATTGAAAAATCAAGATATTTTTAAAAAAGATGAAGTTTGCATGAGTTTGTCTCGTGTATGAGGAGTGATATTCTTGTATGTCGTTGGTGATACTTGTGAATATTGAGTATCACATAGGATTAAGTATATGTATCATGTCTCATGCAGAGATCATCGCATACAAATTTTTGTGTTTAGAGAACATGGAGTGAAGGAGACAATTACTGTGATGCATCTATGTAGTTACTCACCTAATTTTGAACTCAGATAACTATGCAATTTTAATTACACCTGCTAAATTCAATTAAACATCTAATAAATTTTGTTTAGCTATAAAGAGAGCAAAAGACGCCCCCTTTTACAAATAAAAATCTGAACGAAGAACTCAGAATCTCTCCAATTAATAGTAGAATCAATTTTGTGAAAAGTAGCTGAAAATATTGTTTTATGTATTTTTTTATATACATACATATTAGTTTTCTTTACGGGAGTTGTCAATATCAATATTAACCGTATATATTTTTAATATATCAATTTTTAACAAATATTTCGAGTTAATATATTATTCTCTCTTCTCTCCTTCCATGTCCTTTCAGTTATCGTTTGATCAGTTATGTTTGATTGGAAAACAGAATTTGTAAATGGAATTTATATTTTATTACCCCAAATACCCAAAATCACTTCCACAGAATCAGAAGCCAAACCCAGCTGCTTAAAAAATTCAGATTATTAGTATTTAAAAGGGTTGCTGCAAAATTGCAAATCCTACACAAGTGATTTCATAAAAACAAAAATTATTTTACTTAGGAGTTGAGGGGGTGTTCACAATACCATTTGACTAGAAGCCAAAAGGCATGAGGGAATAGCTTTTAAGAAAGTGATTTTAGGTCATAAAGAGCTTCAAGTGAGCTGGGCCTTAAGAAAATGGGCCTATCTAGAATGTCCCAAGGTAACTGCTTCTTTTTTGTTCATCATTAATGGCTGAAGAGTAGGCCGTTCCCTTTCATCTTGTTCCCACAATCTCAGCCGTCTCGAGCCACAACCACCGCTGCCAACTCCTCTTAATTTCTGGTATGTTATTCTCTTGCGTTTTAATACTTCGATTGAAGTTCCTTTTTCCTTTTTTGAACAAATCGTGTCTTATTCCAGTTTGTGCGCGCTAACCCAGTTTTGGATGTAGATATTTTGTGTTTAAGATGTAATCTCTTCCAAGTATGTGTGTATTCGTAATTTAGTGCTGGATAAAGAACATAGAAGGATAAATTGTGTTGGTTCAGAAGCAGAAAGTTCGTTTTCTCTTTTTCCCCTTGGATGATTTTTTATTAGCTAGCTAATTGAAATAAGAAGAACATTGAGGGTTTCCTTGTCGAGTGATGGGAGATTTCTGAGTGCACCTTGTTTAGAACTGAAAATTTTCGTGAATCCGCTGCCAATGAATGTTTGCAAAGTGCATTGGTTATTGATATAATTATTTATAAAGTTCTGTCACAGTTCTTATAAGTATTATCTTGTGTTTGCACTTTGCACACACCAACTCATGCTTGATGAGTTGGTACTTGGCCTCCTCTATTAGAGAGGAGGCCTTGCCCCCCATCTCTATTTTCATTTGTTAAGGGTAACTTAAAAAGAGTATGTATATATCCACTTACACATATCATTCTCTCATCCAATTTCATAAAGTAAATGACTCCAAAAACTACACATTAAGAAGCGAGTTCTTAATTTGCATTTTCCTTCCCTGCCCAATGGCCATTTGTAAAACAGATTTGAATCTTTAGTTTAGATTATACTCCTATTATATATATCTCACACAGTTGTTATTTTCTCAAAATTTTAATTGATTTTGTTAAGATTTAGCATCCTTTAAGATTGTGTTGTCTGACTGTTCTAATGGTTGATTGCACCACAGTAAAAGAAAATAGTAGAGAAGGGCTCAGAAAGGTGAAAATATTTCAGATGGAAGCTGGTGAGGTTGACGTTAATGTTGAGATGGGGACACCTTATACCCTCGATGTCCCTGCCATGGACGTTCAAGCGGAACATATTGATAGTCCTAAAATTGGGCTCATCCCATATACATCTGCAAAGAGGAAGGTCAAGTGCTCCAATCAGGATCCACCACCACAAGTGAAAGATACACCTCCAAGTAAGTTGATCATACTTCTTGGTAGTTCATAATTTCATGTGACTAATTAGGTTACTTTTGTTTTTAATACAGTTGTTAACATCTTATTTGCGCTTTTTTTTTATCTCTTATAATTGCCTATCTTCTATGTTATATGATTCTTCATGCTGTCTTTGCAAACATAATGTTGTATGAAGTACATGTTACCATACTTATAATGCGATATCGTTTGGCAAGTTACTGTCACACACATGGACTTTCTTGTAGAGAGTGGAACAGTGAGTGAGTGCTTTTGGAATTTGGACTGAAGCAAAGTTGTGGAAGACCCCCCCCCCTCTCTTTCTCACATACATATAAAATATATATATGTTTTTTTGTGTGTGTGTGTATGTTTGTTTGGTGCTGATCAGGATTAAGGGATTCTTACTTATGACATGTTTGTTTGGTGCTGATCAGGATTAAGGGATTCTTACTTATGACAGACAGGAGTCCTATTGAAACATAGACAGTCCAAGAAAACTGTATAAATATCTAAGCAACAGCAATTGTCCATTATGAGTTTTAGAATATTCACATGGCTCATTGATGTGAAAAACTCTGCTGCATGTCACTGAAAAAATTGGTTAACGTCTACGGGTTTTGGTTTGGTGGCATTAATGGTTACAATGATGTGAATTTTGCATATCACATAGTTCCCTTTTATCATTCTGTATCTATGAGGTAACAGGATATGAGGATAAGCTACGAATTGCTTTTGTGTGAGTGCATCTATTTCAAATACTTTTTGTTAAACCCTGAATTTCTATCTATATTTTCAAGCATGTTTTGACTAATACTTTGCCTGCTTTCATTTTATGCCTTCTCAAGTTGTAAGTTTGAGGCATTGTCATAGTGTCCCTATCAGTGTTTCATGGAACTTTTCCTAAAATGATATCAAAATGTCCTTGTTAATTTCAAAATTTCTGTGTTAAGATTGTCAGCGTTGTTAAAAAATTGTCTTTATTGCCATTCAAGATTGATAATGTTATCAATTTGGCTCTTATATCTTACCTTGCCCATACGGATCCTAATTATTGGTAAAAATGTGTAAGTGATTCAGATTCTCATATTCATAAATGCACTGCAGGTGTCTCAAACTGTTATGTCTTCAAGAGCCAACTGCAAGAGTATTGCCAGAAAGCAGGAATAACTTCTCCTGTTTATGAAACTATCAAGGAAGGCCCTTCTCATGAGCCTTCCTTTAAATCAACTGTAATCCTGAACGATGTCAGATATGATTCTCTCCCTGGATTTTTCAATCGGAAGGCAGCAGAGCAGTCAGCTGCTGAAGTTGCTCTTGTAGAGCTCGCCAGGTCCAGCGATATGCATTCAGGGATCACTCAACCTGTGGTAAATTTTCCTTTATCTCTATATCTTTAATTTATATTGGAACATGCTTGACCTTTATTGTTGATTGTGCATTTCAGCACGAGACTGGCTTATGCAAAAATTTGCTCCAAGAATATGCCCAAAAGATGAACTACGCAATTCCTTGCTATGAAATCCGTAAGGATGAGAAAGACAACAGAACTCCCATCTATTCCTGCACTGTTGATATTGGGGGTATAAAATACATTGGAGCTGCAGCTAGCACAAAGAAAGAAGCTGAAAAGAAAGCAGCAAGGACTGCCTTGTTAGCCATCCAAAGTGCTGGCCCCATCTCTGAAGATCAAGCAGGTAACTCTATCTACACTGTGATTCCACAGAAGAAGGTACCTGATCCTATAATCAGCACTCAGGAGACCAAAGCAGCCCATAAATCGAAGAAAGCCCGTTTCAAGAAGAAGCATCCAAATAAGAAATGGGCTAAGAGGAAAGATAATTCTACTGGGGAGGGATTGGGTATAACTGATACGGGCTCTCAGATTAATATGAATGAACAGGGAGGAGTGGAAGGAAGCACAACTGATACTGTTGGCCCCCAAGGAATAGGCTTTGGATTTACAGAAACTATGACTGCTTGTAATACAGACAATGCTCGGGTTCCAGTTGATGGATGTAATGATGGGGGGTCTACCTTAATGAATGCCGATTGATATAGAAATTAATCTTACTAACCAGATAGATATGTTTTAATCATAGTACATTTTCTCAGTAGGGAATTTTAAGAAGATATCTGGATACGACTCATATCGATTAAGATTGGCCGGGCCATTCATTGGTGTTGATTTATCTGGCTGGCCTTTTTCCGGCTATTACTGATTACTTGCTAAAATTTGTAGCATGTGAGGTCTTATTATGCGATTTGTGTCAAATGTGTAACCTGTTCTGAACATTAGGCAATTTGAGTAATGAGAAAGTTGTTACATTTCTTGCTTTGGAAAAGCCTATTGCAAGGAGAAATAATTTGGTATTTGTACAGATATCCAAAGTTAAGAATACAGAGATGAGATGGAACGAGTCAATGTGAACCAAAACACGAGGGGCATAAACGACTTTTGAGCTTGCAGAGGGGCAATGTATCTGAACTCCACTGATTTAGCAATGCAGAAGTTGAGAAACTTGATTCCCAAAGTGATGACACTTCTTACAGTATCTGCAAATTCCATGCCCAAAAATGTGTAAGTACCTACATTTTCTTCAATCTTGCACCCATTCTTCTATTTTAAACAGGCACTGTCTCTGTGTGCGTGTGTCAATATATATAAATATGAGAGAATTAACAAGAGTTAGATGTAACCTTGTGATAATTGAGTCACTTCTGATGCCAAATTGAATGCTAAAATCATGCCCACAAGAATTAAGGCATTATACAAGCAAAGGCTTCTCTTCGTCATTTTGTCAGAATCAGAATCCACCCAAATGAACTCCATTTATCTCCTTTATGATCACTCTCGAGTCTTGATTGTGTTTCTGAGGCTGTCTGTATGTGTTTATTCATGAACATGACTATTTATAGTAGGTATATGATCTTTGAAAATTGCCATTAATTCTTCTAAATTATCAACTTGTTCTGTTAAATGACTATTTAAATAGTTTGGTCATTCCTAACTTGGGATTAATAATGTCATGTTAACAAGATTTAAATAAATAAGTAAGAAAGAGTAGAATAGTTCTTGGGGTGCAAGGGTCAACCTTATATTACTACAACATATATAAATAAAAGCTTGGAGGGAACGTTTCTTTCTGTTTCGATTTGGTGTATTTATATATCAATTTTGAATAAGTGTTCTCTTATATACAAGGATTCCAAAATTATTATGTATGGAACGAGTAAACTTGGTAATAGTTATTAACTATTATATTCTCAAATAATCAAAATACTTATGCCCGCTTGGTTGGGGTTAATGGAAGAGCGTAATGAAAATTATTTTTATTAATGTTGCTTAGTAGTTTAGATATATCCGTCATGAATATTGTAATAAGTAATTAATTACCCTACTTTCGTTACTTGATTTTACTCCCACTCAACCCACCGTCATGGAAATAGAAGTAAGTAATTAATTATCCTACTTTCATTACTTAATTTCACTCTTACTCAACTCACCCCACATGATATCCATTGTTGATGTTATAACTAAATAATAACAATACAATCAATAATCCTTAGTGATTGACCCTCTCAATGATACTCATTACTATTATCATTCCTAAGTGAAAGTGTGTGAAAACGGGGTTGTGTTTAGTAAAATCAGAGTAATATTACACTGAATATTGTGACACTCAAAGTAACATTCAAAAGATAGAAACAACGGAAGACTCAGAAACACAACACATGAAATTAATAAGACTTTGCACAATCTATATCAATATAGATTGTGAAGCCTTATGGCCGAAATCACTATTTATCAAAATAATGAATACAAAGAGGTTCACAAATCGAATCATCTTGAAACAAGACCAAACATATGATCTAAAGGCTAGGTGTATCTCTACACTACCAAAGGTGACCTGTTCTATGTGTATGAAACTATCTAACACCGAGACTAACATTCCACACAAAACAAATCTAGCACCAATTCGAGGTATTGTAAACCCTACAATTACTCTCTATGGTAAAATAACTCCACAACAACGACTCTATCACTCTGGATGCACTCACGCACTCTACAGTTGATGCTTGGTTGTTGTTTCGACTAAACAACACACGATTAATGACAATGTTCAGCACTTGATGTGAACATCAAGGTCTTCTATTTATAAACTTCGTGTAACTTTATTAGAGTCTCCTTGAAGGATCTAGAAACTCTTTCATCCACTCTCCCATGATCTTTGTAACTGACCCAGTTAGTAGGTCTTCTCCAATCTTCTGAAAACAGCCGCATGATCTAGTCCCTTCTACTCGATTCTTGAAGCTTGTGGAACTTTCTGGAATCTTGCAGAACAACCTAGATCGTCAACCTGTAGTCAACAACATCAAAGACAACATTGAACATAGAAATGTTAGTGGTTAAGAAGAAATGACGAATACTGATGTTGTAACATCAGTTGTAACATCAACAATCTCTCACATTCGATCTTTCTGCTACAACACACTTGAAATAATAAATACATCAGGTATTGTGCATGATAGAGCTCATAATCATATCAGTTGCACTACTAAGTGTCAAACCATTTTGTAGCTATCAAGAATCGAATAAACATCATCAAACAATTTTATTTGTTTGAGAAACTTCAATTTGCAGAAAAACTTCTCAGAGCATATGTATATTACATTGAAACTCATCAGAGCAAGATGTAAGAACATCTCAAAGTAAGGAAAAATGATACAAGTACAATATGTGTCAATCCTTAAGCCTGCAGACAAAGTAGAACATATATTACTTGAACATATTTCCACCAATCATCAAGGAAATAGAATAGAGCAGTCAGGAAGAAAGTTAACAGATCATTCTGAACAATCTACACAAATTACTCTTTTTCCAACACACAAGGTAAGACTATCAAAGCAATGAAAACAAGGATATCAGAGCAAAGATACAAAAACATCTTAACCTAAAACAGAATATGATTATCAGAACATACTAATCATCAATACTCAAAATAGATAGAATATCAGAGCATCAACACTAATATTCATCAACAAGCAAAACCTACCAACTATTGTTCAATAATTACATAACCAAATGAACAGAGTTTAGTAAATAACTTGTAAAAACAGATATAAGATCATATGAATAAAGAAGGACAACCAAAGAGAGTTGGAGGTGATCAAACTGAAACAATCAGCTGCAGCATCATCAAGTCCTGCACATGCTCCCCCTCAACTTGTTCTTAACTCCCTCTATCTTCATGATCTCAAATCAAACTCCCACATACAACCATCATGAGAGATCACCATAGATTTCCTCTATGATCTCATCAATATCAGCTTCATCATCATCATCACCTTGTTCAGCAACTTGTTCAACCGGAGGATCTGGCTCATCTTCTTCATGCACAACAGCCTCAGCAACATCAGGAACAACTTCAGCAGCAGGAACCTCAGCAACAACTTCAGGTGAATCAGGTGATACTCCCCCTGGTGGAGCAGAAAGCAACCTCTCCCAGAACCTTTTCATGACATTCAGTTCAACAATCTGATCCTGCAAATTCTCAATTTGCTGAAGTATGAAATCCCTGTCTCAAGTCAGTGTCACCATTATTGTTGCCAGCATTTGATGCAACATCCGGATTTTGAACAGCAGGTTCAACAACCTCAGGCTCAGCTTCATCTCCCTCTGCATTAGGCCTCATGTATGGTAAGTCTCTAACCCTGTTTCCTCTCAACAAAACTTTGGAGATTCCTAAATCAGGTATCATCCCACCAAGACTTTCAACAGGTTCCCTAGCAATGTCTAACCTGTCCAGCAGAGCAAAGATCATACATGGATATGGTAAAACACTTTTCTTACCATCTGCACACTTCATAGCATGATCAAAAATTGTTCTTCCCAGATTGAAATTGTTCATGACCACTATCCTATACATCAGGATAGCTTGAGCTTCAGTGATCTTGGTAGTGTTGGTAGTTGGCAACCAGTTGTACACAACAAATTTGTGAACAACTGAAAACAGACTTGTCAACTTGGATGACAATACCTTTGTTGTCCATCTTCTAACCATTCCACCAGTAATAGCAGTCACAATTTCATTCAAAGGAGGGACAACTTCTTCATCTACATCAGGTGTTCTCAAGAAAGCATTTATCACACTAGGATTGAAGCCTACATTATGACCTCTAAACCTCACATTTTCATATCTCCTAAAGTTCCTTCTATCAGTTCATTTCTTCAAATTGCAATAGAATTTATATACCCAAGTGTCAAAGAAAGGTGAAGCAAACTGTACAACATGCAAAAGGTTTATTTCCTCAAAGAATTGAATCAGATTTTGTCTATCAAATTCATAAACTCTTATTCTCCTCTCAGACAATAAAAATCACCTTCTCATAATAGTAAACTTAGAACTAGCAGTACCATGATATTCATCATCACTTTCATCATCATCAGGTTCAGAAGATGTGTTACCTGAACTACTTGAGTCTGATTCACCAGGATCATCAGAGTCATCTGGTTCATCTGATGGTGTTGCAGCACCTTGCTCAACATCAGAGTCAGCAACAGGTTCATGCCTCCTCTTTGCTCTCAACTCAGTTCTAGAATTTGTAGCAGCTTCAGGATCATTTTTTAATTTTGTTCTTCTCTTATTCCTAGCTAACAATTCAGCAAGAGGAATGATTTCATCAGAACTCTCTGAATCAACATGGGCATTAGCAGTCCCAACATCATCATCATCATCATCATCAGCATCAGCCACAGGCTCAGATGCTTCACTTGGTTCAGTTTCTTCAACAATTGATTTCTCACTTTCCTCATCAACACTTTTCTCAACAGATTGATCAACTTCCTCAGCTGATTTTTCACTTTCCTCAGCCTCTTTCAAACTCTTTTCTGATTCAGATGAATCAGACACAGCAATAGGCCTTGAGGCTTGACTAAATCAAAAATCTTACCCCTCTTTGTCTCAGAGTAGTCAACCCTGGGCTTGTAGTGGTTCGACCTTCTTCTTGGTTTCACAGGGCTTCTCTTCATCTTCGGCTTCTTGGAGGAAGGACCGGCAAGAATGTGTCGGCCTTAGCCTTCTCAATGCTCCCCATGGAAGTATCTTCCATCTCAACATCGAACTTGAGCCTTGGGGCTCAACATTTTCAAAGATGGGTTTTTGAATTTTCGGCCTCAACAAAGGAAATAATCAGGGAAAAACACCACGGAGGGGTTCGAGGATGAGACATTCGAGAATGGTAGGATGTTTACCTCGAATTCTCCAAAAGTGATTGTCGCAGGAGTTTCAGAGCGTTGAAGCGAAATGATCGCCTCACTCACATTCAACGGATGTTCGGTTTCAGAGAATGCAACCGAAATTGGTTCTGGGTTCAACGAATTCTAGAGTGTTGGGTTCGATGATTCAGCAGTAGGTGTGGCATTTGGTGAATCGATCGAAGTCGCCATTGATGCAAGAAGGTGAAGAGGGGTTCGCAAATTCAGGGTTTTCAGAGGAAGGGATTGAAGGCGTGTTTGGTGAAGTGTTTTGATTTCCAGCCATTTTGCTATATATATCAAAAAGAGTTAGTGACAAATAGAATTAAAAATTCAATTCCAACTAATACTTTATGACAAAACCAGTAATACCTCAATATCTTCAAACTTGAGTACGCAAAACTCAGAACAAGTTTTCAGTATAAACACCAACACTCATTCGATCCTTAAATAGAATCTGAAATCAGCATGTTACAAACCATGATCCCACAAAGTGAATGTTCTAGAAATGGAGATCATGGGGTGCAATGTGATGAAACCATCACTCCCACTACTTCCAATATCCAAACCACACGATTTCTGCCAATTTTTACAAAACAAAATGCCCGAAAATAAGAAATAAAACAATGTACAATACCTGAAAATAAAGTGTGGCTAATTTTTATATTAAATAATCAATTTAATCAAATATTCACAATTAAATAATTATCCAAGTAAAACTCAGTCAAATCAAGTCAATGTTGCAATCAAGAACGGCACACACACACTTCAACATTCATTTTGCCTGATTTACTCAGCGAATGTTGCACTTTTCATCTTTTCTTTTCTTTTCATACACTTAACTCATATTGATCCACCTTTTGAAAAAAGAACATCGTAGTAGCGAACTCCGTGCCCCATAGTTACTCAGTGGATTATGAGCAAACTGATGTTATATCAATCACCTTTTGAAAAGAAAACATCGTAGTAGCGAACTCCGTGCTCCATAGTTACTCAGTGAGAGATTACATCCAATGTGTGTATCTTTTCTTTTTGTGCATTTAAGAAGTGTGTGTCCAGAAAATCACAATAACTTGACTCAATAAGAATTTTACCCAAAATATCATTTAATCAGTGAGAATCGATCAAATCAACCAAGTGCTACAAAAATCAAACCTGATGTTGCTTCAAATGTTGACACATTTGTTACAACATCCACCCTACAGAACTCAGATAATACACAAACCAAGAGATTTCCTCAGAAAGGAAAACCTCTCATGATCAAGGGCTTTAGTAAAAATACCAGCAAGTTGATTATCAGTGGGAACATGCTCTAACTTCACAATTTCCTTTTCTACAAGGTCTCTTATGAAATGATGTCTTATACTTATGTGCTTGGTAAGAGAATGTTGTACTGGGTTTTTAGAGATGTTAATAGCACTAGTGTTATCACAAAATACAGTCAGAATATCATTCTCAAGTCCATAGTCATCAAACATCTTTTTCAAACACAAAAGTTTTAAACAACAACTACCAGCAACAATGTATTTAGATTCTGATGTAGATTGTGAAACACAATTTTGTTTCTTACTATGCCAGAAATCAAATTGTTACCCATGTAAAAGCATCCACCACTTGTGCTTTTCTTATCATCAATGTCTCCAGCCCAATCAGCATCACTATACCCAGTCAATACATTGCTTGTGTCCTTTATATACCATATACCAAGATCTGCTGTTCCAGCAACATATCTGATAATCCTCTTCACAACATTCATGTGAGATTCCTTTGGATTAGTTTGGTACCTAGCACAAACACAAACACCATACATGATGTCAGGTCTACTAGAGGTAAGATAAAGAAGACTACCTATCATGGATCTGTACAGTGTGTGATCAACATCTTGACCAGCACTGCCTTTGTTCAACTTCTGAGTTGATCCCATGGGTATTTTCATATGCTTCGAGTTCTCAAGACCAAATCTCTTAACCAGGTTCTTTGCATATTTGCTTTGGCAAATGAAGATTCCATCATCTTTTTGCTTGATCTGCAAACCTAAAAAGTAATTCAAGTCTCCAACCATGCTCATCTCAAATGTAGATGACATTGCATCAACAAATTCATTCATCATCTTGTCTGATGTTGCTCCAAATACTATGTCATCAACATATATTTGTGCAATCATCAATCCTCCATCAACCTGTTTAATGAATAAAGTCATGTCTGCTTCTCCTCTAACAAAACCAAACTGCAAAAGAAAGTCAGTCAATCTGCCATACCAAGCTCTAGGAGCTTGTTTCAAGCCATACAAAGCTTTCTTAAGCTTATATACATGATCAGGATAGTGAGGATCTTCAAATCCTAAGGGTTGTTCAACATAAGCTTCTTCATTCAAGATACCATTAAAAAATGCAGCCTTTACATCCATTTGATATTGATAAAACATGCAATAGCCAATAACAATCTAATAGATTCAATCCTAGCTACAGGTACAAATGTTTCATCAAATTCAATACCCTCAACTTGAGTGTATCCTTGGGCAACCAATCTAGCCTTATTCCTTACTATGTTTCCAGACTCATCAGTTTTGTTCTTAAAAATCCACTTGGTTCCAATGACATTAGTGTTACTAGGTCTTGGAACTAGTGTCCAAACATCATTCCTTTCAAACTGATTAAGTTCTTCATGCATAACATTAATCCAATTTCATCATTTAAGGCTTCTTTGACATTCTTAGGGTCAATTACAGAATGATAGCATTCAGATTTAACCATGTTGCATATAGAAGACATACAAACAGATCTTACCACATCTTTTGAGCTTACCCTTCTTCTGGTTTGTACACCAACATAAGAATCACCAATGATTTGGTTTGAAGGATGACTTTTCATGATTCTGGAAGCAGGTACCTTGTCATGAGTGTATTGAGTAACGCTTTCTGAACTTTCTGTTTTTGGATTTTCAGAGAATGTAGTCCCAGATGCCGTGGCATTAGGTGTAACATCCTTCGAATTTCCAGAATTTTCAGTTCCAGCAGAAATCTCAATATGCTCAGACACATCTTCTTCAATACTTTTTCCTGCTATGTTAGTTGTATCATTAAAAACAACATTCACAGATTCTTGAACAGTGTTTAACCTAAGGTTGAAAATTCTATAGGCTTTACTATTTATAGAATAGCCTAAGAAAAAACCTTTGTCACTTTTAGAGTCAAACTTTCGAAGTTGGTCTCTATCATTCAGAATGTAACACGCACAACCAAACACATGAAAGTATTTCAGATTTGGTTTTTTGTTGTTCAGAATCTCATAAGCATTTTTTGAACTTTGTGGCCTCATAAAAACTCTGTTAATAATATGGCATGCAGTGTTTAATGTTTTAGTCCAAAACCTTTTTTTAAGATGTTTAGCTTGCAACATTACCCTAGCCATTTCTTGAAGAGTTCTATTCTTCCTTTCAGCTATTCCATTTTGTTGTGGAGTTTTGGGAGATGAAAATTCCTGCATTATACCCTTCTTTTCACAAAAATTAGAAAACAAGATATTTTCAAATTCCCTACCATGATCTTACCTAATCTTACTCACTTTCAAGTTGTATACAGTTTTAAACCTTTTATACAAAACTTTAAAAGCAGCAAAAGTTTCAGATTTTTCTTTCAAAAACTCAATCTAGGTATATCTAGAGAAATCATCTACCACAACCAATGAATACATTTTACCTCCAAGACTTTCTGTTTCCATAGGACCCATAAGATCCATATGTAGTAGCTCAAAACACCTTGTTGTCGAACAATGTGATAACATTTTGTGTGACACTCGGACCTGTTTACCTTTCTGGCAGGAACCACAAATTATGGTTTCTCCTATATTCAGTTTTGGCAAACCTCTTACAGCACCTATCTTCACAAGTTTCTGGATATTCCTGTAGTTAACATGTCCAATTTTTTGATGCCATAAAACTTCTTCAACATTTTTGGCAAGATTGCAAACATTGTTAGTTCCAATAAGATAACAATTATCAATTGACCTATTACCAGTCATAAGACAGTCGTTTTCATTATTCAGAACATAAAAAGAATTCTTATCAAACTTGACATGCAAATTGTCATCACATAGTTGACTTATACTAATCAAATTAGCAAGCAAACCTTCAACATGTAAGACATTAGACAATTTAGAAAATCCTTCAACATTGAGAGTACCTTTCCCAACAATCTTTCCTTTTGAACCACCACCATAAGTGACATTTCCTCCATCAAATTTTTCATAATTAGACAGGAAATTCACTTGACCAGTCATGTGCCTAGAACAACCACTATCAAAGTACCATAAATCAGGCACACATGCTTTCAGAGATGTATACACAACATTACAAGTCACATCTTGTTTATTGACACATTCAATTTTAGCATGTGTGACTCAGAAACTTCAGTATGTAACACTTTCATGTCCTTTTTCAATTTATCACAATATGGACGAATATGACTATGACCAGAACAATAGTGACACACATACTTCTTTTTCTTCTTTTTAATGTGAACTTTTGTTTCCACTGGAGTTTCAACATTTGTCTTTTCTCCAGCTTTAACAAATTTCACAGGTTTAAAGTTTTTAGAAGTAGTTTCAAAACCAAGACCAGTAGTATCAGATTTACCAACCAACAAAACATCTTTCAACATTTCTGTTCCTTTGACATATTTCTTAAAACACAAGGTTGAACTTTTTCAATTCTTCCTTAAATTTAGATATTTCCAAATTCTTTCTTGTTAAGACAGCTTCAAGTTTGGTTAGTGAGTCTCTCAAGTCATCATTTTCCTTAGTCATAGACTTTAGAATATGATTTTGAGATTCCCATTTATTAAACAAATCTTTACAACCTGATCCACATGGTTCACTATTCACAGCAGATGTTTCTTTATCATCAATTAAACCATTAAAACAGTTAACAGTTTTATCAGGAAACAATATTTATCTAATGTTACTCCAGATGTGGTAACATCTGTTTCAACATCAGAATCAGAATAGTCCAGATCATCATCTAAGGAATCATCATAGTCTATTCTAGCATAGAATGCACGTTCTTCATTTTGTTCTTCATACTCTTCATCAGATTCATCACTTAAAGTAGCATTGAAGTTCAATTTCAGTTTAAGCAAAGTATTAGCACATTCATTCGCATAATGACCATACCCATGACATGCATTACATTGAACAGACTTTCTATACTCAGTGTCAATTTTGTCATACCTGCCTTTGATTCCATTACCAATTTGCCTTGTTTGGAATGCATTACCTTTCTTTTCAAGGGTTTGTGGAGAGTTGTTAATTTGAATCTTTGGTTGAATGTTGCCTTTGAACTTGTTATTCCTCTTTTTCATAAGAGCTTTGAATTGTCTTGTCATAAAAGCAATGTACTCCTCGGGGTTGGAACATATGTCAGCAACATCATCCTCTGAATCAGCTTCAGTCAAAATAGGCACTTGCTCAGCATTTGAAGATGTTTCACCTTTGAACACCACCACTTTCTTTGCATCAGCTTTGTCATCCTTCTCAGTTGTATTCATCTCATACGCACGTAGGATGTTAATTAGTTCATTTTGACTTAGTGTATCTGTATCCCTTGCCTCTTCAATTGCACAAATTTTTGCATCGAAGCGCTTAGGAACAATACGAAAAATCTTATGAATCAACCTCACATTGGAGATGGGATCTCCAAGAGATTGAGCTTCATTTGCAATTTTAGTGACCCATTCATTGTAAGAAGAAATTGTTTCATCCTCCTTCATCTTCAAGTTCTCGAACTTTGTCCCAAGCATTCGAAGTCTGGACCTTCGAACACTATCCGAACCTTCATTGTGCTCTTGCAATCTATCCCAAGCTTCTTTTGCAGAAACACATGTTGATATGATTTTGAACATAGTCATATCAACTGATGTGAATATTGCATTCAAGGCTTTAGAATTGTAGCTAGCAGTTGTACTTTCTTTATTAGTCCAATCCAGTTCGCGTTTGACTGCACTTCTCCTTCTTCATCTGCAGCATTCTTAGGAGGTGTACATCCTGAAAGTATACTTCTCCAGGCACGTTCATCAATTGAGTTGATGTACATCCTCATCTTTGGTTTCCAATAGGCATAGTTTGTACCATCAAGAATTGGTGGTCTCAAACTTTGTGGAATAAGTGGATATTCCATCACCATAACAAAAACAACACACTTGACACATGATCTAACTTAGTAAAATCAAGTTTTGGCTCTGGTACCAACTGAAAGTGTTTGAAAACGGGGTAGTGTTTAGTAAAATCAGAGTAATGTTACACTGAATGTTGTGACACTCAAAGTAACATTCAAAAGACAGAAACAGCGGAAGACTCAGAAACACAACACATGAAATTAATAAGACTTTGCACAATCTATATCAATATAGATTGTGAAGCCTTATGGCCGAAATCACTATTTATCAAAATAATGAATACAAAGAGGTTCACAAATCGAATCCTCTTGAAACAAGATCAAGCATATGATCTAAAGGCTGGGTGTATCTCTACACTACCAAAGGTGACCTGTTCTATGTGTATGAAACTATCTAACACCGAGACTAACATTACACACAAAACAAATCTAGCACCAACTCGAGGTATTGTAAACCCTACAATTACTCTCTATGGTAAAATAACTCCACAACAACGACCCTATCACTCTGGATGCACTCACGCACTCTACAGTTGATGCTTGGTTGTTGCTTTGACTAAACAGCACACGATTAATGGCAATGTTCGGCACTTGATGTGAACATCAAGGTCTTCTATTTATAAACTTCGTGTAGCTTTACTAGAGTCTCCTTGAAGGATCTAGAAACTCTTCCATCCACTCTCTCATGATCTTTGTAACTGCCCCAGTTAGTGGGTCTTCTCCAATCTTCTGAAAACAGCCGCATGATCTAGTCTCTTCTACTCGATTCTTGAAGCTTGTGGAACCTTCTGGAATCTTGAAGAACAACCTAGATCGTCAACCTGCAGTCAACAACATCAAAGACAACATTGAACATAGATGTGTTAGTGGTTAAGAAGAAAGGACGAATACTGATGTTGTAACCAATGTTGTAACATCGGTTGTAACATCAACACTAAGTCATACCAAGCGGATCCTTAGACAATCCATCCAGTTGTTTGATTCGGGTTTAAAGTTTTAAACTTGATGGTCTTCCCGGTCAATTTGATGTAAATGTTGCAATAAATGACAGAATTGAGTGTGTTTCAAACACAACTCAAGTCCAATAAGCATTTTTTCTATTTAAAAGTTGGGTCATATCAACTTTTAGAAAAAACACTTAACTACTTCAATAGGGTTCCAAAACAGTCCCTTAGTGCCTGTTTGAAAACTTTTTCTATTGAATGAATATAATCACTTTTTATTTCAAAAAGGTTTGTTTAACGTAAGTACTTGTTCATGACTTTTTAGAGTTGCAAACAAGCACTAAATTTATGATGACATTTTTTCCTCTCCTTTCATAAATGATGATCTTTTAGTTGTTTTTGATAGAATTAAGAATGAGTACGTATTTACAAATTTGTCCTTAGTTAACAAATAAGCTGCAACGAGATTCAAATTTTGAATTTGGATTATACTTCCCTTAGGATATGATAAGGTTGAAATTTTATAAGTCAAATATAAAATTGTCTTATACACGTTTTTATCTTTTAATAGTATATTATTATATCACATATCCATAATTATAATAAATATGGCTCTTAGTATAAAGATATTTGACATGAAGTTTAATTCATTTCTTATTCTAAAGAAATTAGCCTAAATTTTATTATTGTCTAAATTTTGTCCAACATTTTTTCTCCTAATCAAAATAGACAAAGACTCATATGATACTATCGTATATATGAGACTAACTATAATTTAGCATAAATCACCATTCACTATTTCCAAAATATTAAAATGTCAAGTTCAATTATACCTCTGTTTTACCGTCTCATGAAAGTGTGCTTCAGTCAAATATTTTTCGTCCATTTCCATCTAAAGTCAAATTGCACCTCATCTACATTACTACATCCGAGTTGGAGTATTGTGTAATGACTAATTTATTTCTTATTCATCTATTAAGCTTTCCTTAATCTCTTGATTATCGATCTGCAATATGCATCAGAGGCTCTAATTTAGAAACTCTCTTTTTTTTTTGTAGGTATAAATCGAGCTTGGAGGTATAAGGTTCCATTTCAACTATGACAGCTCCTGTCACAACAATAGATTTCAAACACGAAAACTTATTTTGCACGACATAACATATGGCATGTTACGAAAAAAAATTAAAAAAAGATTTCAAATAAAATCAGTTTTTCTCAAAATCAAATATACAGTTGATTTTTTTTTTCGTATTTAACATGTTAACACGATAATTGTGTCTTTATCGTGCTTACACCGTTGATATTAGACTAGGGTTAATAGTCAGAGTTTGTGATTAAATTCATTAATTACTGATTAGTTAGAATCATAATTACTATTGATATTAGATTAGGGTTAATAGTTAGGGTTTAGGATTAACTTCATTAATTAGTGATTAGTTAGAATCATGACTAATATGAGTGTGTCTCATGTACATATAATTATATCTCCGCGCATTTATAATGCATTTTAGAGTCGTGCAATTTGCTATACTAAAAAATGTAATTTGTTTACAATGCATCGTGCAATTATTTTTTTATATTAATAGTTGCATGGTTCAGAGTAAATAAGTTGTATTTTTCAATATAACAAATTGCATTATTCTAAAATGCACTATGTGTGCACAGTACACCTGTATCAATGCATATAAGACTTAACCAACTAATACTGCCAACTAGCTCATTAAGTTAGCATAATTAGTTAGATCAGGTTACTTAAGTAAACACTATTTGCACTCAAGAAACACTTATTTTTTTTTAAATGTTAAGTCTTACCAACTTAAAAAATAAGTGTTTCTCACTATTTTTTCTTTAAAACATTGCTTTAGTAACCGTTTATTCTCTCTCTTGTTCATTTTATGTACTACTAGTAGAGCTGTTCACGATACGGACCAAAACGGATATCTAAAATTATTCATTTCCATACCAAAGTTCGGTTATTTTAAAATTGGAGTGTCCATGTCCGTACCAAAACTTCGGTTCGGAACGGTACGGATTTTTAATTTTTTGGTACGGTTCAGTTTGGATTTTTGGTTATAACGGAATCGGATTGGACCGGATCGGATCGGACCAAATAAACGGATTTTTTTAAACCTTTTTCTCTTTTTTTTCTATCACCCCTCATTTTTCTTTTGAATCATAATTTTCTTAAGAATATTGATGCAATCTACACAAAATGCACATGAATCCAATACATTTTTAACCATATTCATGCATCTACCCTTCATACTCAAACATATTACATGATAGGATAATAGTGAATTAAAAATAATAAAATAACCCAAGACATCATCAATGGTGTATTTAAAATATGACTAATAAAATACACATTTAAAAAATTATTGTGAATTTTCGTTGATCCAAATTTACGAGAGGTACATACTACAAAACGATGAGTTGGTGTGAGGGAGTAAGGATGCGTAATTGCAAATTGAGAATTTTATAGGATTTTCGATAATTATAAATCACAAATAAGAAAGTAAATATTATAATATCTCGTCAAAATATTCATATGATATATTCAATATTACATTACATGGATATCAATAATTTATAATACAATTTAATGAATACAAAATAAATAAATAATTAAATTTATTATATATTTAAATCGGTTATTCGGTTCTGTTCGATCCGGTACGGTTTCATTCGGTTTTTCGGTAGGGTTAATTCAATAATATCCATGTCCATATCCAAAAAAAATCTATTCAGTTCGGTTCGAAAAAAGTCAAAAAGTCTAACAGTTATTTTCGATTCGGTTCCTTTTCGGTTTGGATTTCAGTTCGGGTTCGGTAATCTCCAAACTCCGTGAACAATCATAACTACTACATATTATCATTCATTTAACACATATTTTTACTATAAACTTAAATATTAATTTGTTTCCTGTCTTGTATCGTATTTAGAAATATCATCCTTAATTTTTTACTATAAACTTAAATATTAATTTGTTTCCTGTCTTGTTGTATCGTATTTAGAAATATCATCCTTAATTATAAGAATAACCCTTGATTCGAATTATCCAGAAAAAAATGCTAGAATGTTTTCCTGTTTTTAGTTGAAAATAAAATTCTTGGTTGAAATTTACCAATATTTTCAAAACATTTCTTGATATTTTT
This sequence comes from Stenogyne calaminthoides, assembly GCA_037126765.1. Taxonomy (NCBI): domain Eukaryota; kingdom Viridiplantae; phylum Streptophyta; class Magnoliopsida; order Lamiales; family Lamiaceae; genus Stenogyne; species Stenogyne calaminthoides. Next base: position 6,606,480 of record JBBCBC010000006.1, read on the forward strand.
TAGGTATTTGTATAATAAATAAATTGATATTTTAAATTTATTTATCATCGATAATCATGAGAATTCTGGAAATATTTTCTTGATCGTTTAACCAGGGTGAAACAGGGGATCATTCCAGGTTCAGTCGGCCTGCGATAAAAATAACGTGTATAAATTCCTCCTGCCCCTGTATATTATCCGAATTCCTGAAAAAATGACGTCATTCTCCGGCAACAACCAACCGTACGCCCCATCAGCGCCACCCGCATCCGACCCGGACGAGCCCCGGGTCGTTTTTCCATACCAACCCTCTCAACCTCCATCGAATCCCTCATCACCCTATGCCCAAACCACCCACATGAGCCACACACATAGCAGCTCATTCGGGTTGGGTCCGGCCCCGTCGGCCCAAAGCTATGGATTCTACAATTACCGGCCGCCGCAACAGAACGTGTACAGTGCGTTTCCCCCTGGCACGCATCCGAATATTATCCGCAGTTTCCAGATGGTGGATAGGAATCAGAACGGGTATATTGAAGAAACGGAGCTTCGAGAAGCTTTGGCTTGGAATTACAAGGAGTTTAGCCTTTGCACTTTGCGCTTGCTCATCTTTCTATTCAGGGATCCCCGAGAATCTTCTCTCAGAATTGGTCGGTTATTTTAATGTAATCGATTCTCTAGTTTTATCTTCAATTTTCACTTTATTCTCAATGTTAAGCTGTTAACTGCATCGATTTAGTTGCTTTGATTTTTATGACGGAGAAAGTGTTGGTGATTAATTGCATTAATTTTAGTCTGGTTGCAAACTGGGAATGGTATTCAACGTATCAGATTGGTACTGGCTTTTCGATTTAGTTGTATTGATTTTTTCTATTAGAAAGTGTTAGCACTGCTGGTGGTTAACCGCATAATTGCCTTAATTTTAGTCTGGTTGCAAACTGGGAATGTTATTCAAGGGCAGCTGGTATCAGATTGGTATCTTGGTTTCTGTTTTTTATTAGTATCAGATTCATGGATTATGCTATGATGCTTGTTTTTTTAATGAAGGTGTAGTTTTTTTATGTGATTCTCATTCAACGATATTGATATGTTCATCATCTCATGGTTCTTTGTGTAGGACCGAAAGAGTTTGCGGCAATATGGAGTTGCCTTGGCCAATGGCGGGTGAGTAAAAAGTAGTGTAAAGTTTATGCTCTATTTTTGCATCTTTTGAATATAGTAAAAGTAGATTCCTTATATGGCTTTTTTGTATAAATACACTATCCAATGCTAATGTATAAACCTTCATTTAACAAATTTGGTATAGGTGAATCCATATCTTAACAACAAGGTTCTTAATAATGGCTTAAGAAAGGTATTTACTTGTTACCTGTAGGTGATCCAGTATTGTCGAAATCCTAGTTAGATATCTTATACAGACATGCTGCAGAAGATCTCGTTCTTTCGAGCATGTTGTCATGGCTCTAGTGGACCAATTCCTATATCCGTGCTAAAATTTAAATTTAGGTTTCAACTGATTGAATGTTTTTCATGGACTAATATGATTTGTAGGGTTCTTTCCGGTGACTTATTAGTTTTGTTTAGAATTCAATCAGTGTACTCTCCCTTTTAGACATAAGTAAAACTGCAATAGGAATCTGGATACGGATGTAGGCATAATTAGAAACATGGGCTAGCCTTTTTCTATATCAAACCTGTATATAATTAAAAAGAATAGGGTTGAAGGGGTTGCCTTTGCAGGTCCAAGTCTTGTATTCTTGCTTGAACACTAATGAGACTGTGTGTGAAATTATTGATGTCCAATTATATCTGGAAATATTCAACCTTGACTACATCATCTTTGTCAACATTGGGGTTGAATGCAATCCCAAATTCCCAATCTATTTACTAGTGAGCTAGAGTATAAGGAAATCATGAGGAATAAGAAAATGGAGTAATTTTTTATATTTCTGAGTTTAATGTGATGTCAGACTTTCCATGAACCTGGTTTAAATAACATTGACTGCTACATCTGCAAAAGCATTTCATATCTAAGATTAATTTACTCCCTTTTTAATGATTTGTTCACTATAGTCTGCATTGTTATGTAATTGTTGGGTGATTAAGCCAAAGATGCTCAATTATGATTCAACTATATTTTGCTGGGAAAACCCTCACTGGGTTAGGGCATGCACAAAATGATTCAATTGTATTGGTTCTTTGCATGTATTTTTAGGGCATTTTTGAAAGATTTGATAGAGACAGGAGTGGGAGAATTGATGCTGTGGAATTGAGGGATGCCCTATATAGTCTTGGATATGCAGTACCACCTTCCGTTCTTCAGGTTCTCATTTCCAGATACGATGATGGCAGTGGACGTAGGCTAGAGTTATCATTTGACAGTTTTGTCGAGTAAGCTCCTTTTCTTATGAACTTAGGAGGCAATTTATTTTATTTTCTCCACAGCTGTATCTTTAATGGCCTTTTTTATTTTTTCAGGTGTGGGATGATTGTAAAGGTGAGCTACAATTCCAACAAAATTATTAACCCTGAATTGTTTATAAGGACTCTTGTTACCTACTAGATATTTGCACAAATTTACTGCTAGATTCTTTATAAATTTTTACCCTTTTTGGGTCTGTTTTCAGGGTTTGACTGAAAAATTCAAGGAGAAGGACCCACGTTACACAGGATCAGCGACATTAACTTATGATACATTCATGTCCATGATCATTCCTTTCCTTGTTGCAGATTAGCATCTGAATTCAATAGTTCCACCAGTCTGGGTTTGATTTGAGGGAAAAATCTGTACATGAATGGGGAAAAAAAGAAACCTTTTTGTGTTATTTGAATGTTTTTGTCCTGTATATGTGTGATGTGATATAGATATCACTGAAAAGCTATATATCATGTTGAACATACTTTTTGTGTTTAACAATGTTAATCCATCTCTTTCTTTTTCCATTGGTGTAAAATTTGATTATTTTAGGACTGTGTAACGTAAATAATCTTGATTTTGGAGGTGTACAATTTAGGGACTCCCATTTGTTTGGCTATAGCCTATACATATGTATATGTGTTAAATTCATGGTATAGTTATTGTAGTTTACTAGGTGTAGCATACTCTTGAACACTGTATACGAAGCTTGGTTCTTGAAATAATCTGGACCTGGGATCATTTAAACATGAAATGAATATCCCTTGGCGTTGATAGCCTGTTTGATTCTTCTTGTGCATACTTGTAAAGCATTGTTTCCTGTTAAATTAATGGAGTAGTTGAAACATGCATATCATAACTGCATTCCACATGCTAACCAGCTACACAAGTGGTCTATTCATCTACTTTTATTTTTTTGGAGTTATATTTATTTGCTCATACATATTTGGCTTCATCTGTTACCATTCCATGGATGTTTTCTGTGTTTCTGATACCCTTCCATAAATGAAAAGGGGGAATATCAGAGGTTGGCCCAACTCAAAGAATCATCCACGTTTATCATGTTGCTTCAACATATTATTTACATGTTTCATAAAATTTAAATTTTCGGCTTAAATATGACAAATAAAATTGATAAATTTCGGTTGAATCGAACTTTTTCAAACTGTGTGGTTAATAATCAAAATAAGTTCAGATATTATTCTACAAGATTTGTATAGCTCGATTTAATTTATTTTACAGCTCTCAGGGCTCTTTGCAAGAAATTATAAGTGATTATAGTCATCTAAAATTGTGTGTATTCCTCCCTGACTCAGTCGCTGAAGTTGCTTGATTGCTCGTTTGTCGGCGATGCTCAACATGTTATCCTTGAAGCTCTTGGAGAGGAAACGTGTACACCTTTGTGCTTGCCAATTCTTGATGAGATCAGAAGTCTCATCGGTCCCACCCCTCACTCAGGTGTCTTTTTGAAAAGAAGATCATGATACAATGTAGTGGCTCATGAACTTGCTTTCTTTGCCAAGTCCAATAATCCCGGTCACTTGTCTTGGTCGTCCACACCGGACTTCCTTTTGTCTATCAGTGCTGGCTGATTCCAGCTCCTTTATGTACCTTTCTTTTTGAAAAAAAATAAAAATTGTGTGTATAAATAATTTAGAGTTCTCTTTTATTAGATTAAATAAGCTCTTAAAAGCTATAATTTTTTTTACAAAACACCATCAATTTTTACTATTAATTAATTATAATCACTAGTTTTAATCAATTTTTAAAAAGATATTTTGCAACCCCCACACACACACATACCCGACTATGCAAGCGAAAAACTATCCTCTAAAATTAGTGGCTAGGATGCAAATATTTCAAACCGACTATAAATATTATCCATTTTGAATTAATTGCATCTCTTGAAGATGTGAACAGATATTAACTAGGTCGGCACGAAGTGATCATCCTTAATCTTTCTTTTCTTGCATTGAATAGATACAAAAAATAAAATGAATGGAAACTAGAACCACAAATAAATAAATGTAAACGTTGCAAACTTTGCTACCTCCAGTGATGGCCTAAAATTATTTGACTCAAATTACTGCGCTGAGGTCCACCATATTTATATGCAAAATTCACACACTAATTAGTTGATATTTTTTTGTCCAGATGAGAATCATCAGCTGGATCAATCTTCTTTATTTCCAGTTTCTGTGAAATGAATTATGTGTTCGGCCAATATGTATCTGAATAACTAAGTACACAAATCCCCAATTTAAGTATAAATGTTGTGGCAAAATTTCTTCCAGCACTCTTGTGTAGTAGTTTTCTTCTCCTGAAAATATAAAATTTGGTCAGTTCTTACTATAATTGTTAGATACTACTCCATGTGCTCAATAATATGCTTTTCAACAGCTAAATTTATAGAGTCCAAATTAGGCAATGTGCTATTAATAGCATTATACATCGAGAATGACCGTTCCATTGAGTTAGCTGATGATACACTAATAATGTAATAAATGTCCTAATGAAGCATCACTAAGTTAATTTCTGTGGTTTTATATTGATTGCTTAAAACTTAAAAAATAAGTTAGGTGAAATCCTGACTAGTAGCTAATCAATCATCCCCATGAATTAATAAAAAATGAACTTTCTATCAATTTATGATCCGCGAAAAAGAATCAAACAACATACTGAAAGGCCCCACCTAAGTAGCTAAGCGCTAGGTCCCAGTTGTGATCAGGTCCCACCTTCGATTTTCCAGCTTCATAATAGACGAATAGAACTTAAAATCTTCTAGGTGATCTTTACGTATTTCACTAAAATACCTCGAACAAACAAAACTACAATTTAGCTTTAATCACAGTTCATAAGCCAAAGCAGTACGCTGTTTGACGAAAATGTCATCACAAGTGGGGCTGTCACTACTAGATACGTAAAGGGACGGTTTCAGTGTTTCAGCAAATAGGAAGTGCTGAATTTGGAGTGTGATTGACGCCTATTGATGAAAGGGGGAAATGATTTTTGTGTCGAATATATGAACCTATGGTAGTAAAGATTATTCAAGAGTATTATTGCATGTTGAAATTAATTTAGGATGATGGAGACCTCTCATCATTCACCACTAAACACTGATCTAAAAATTAGGTAATCAATCGGTCGATTCGGTTGTGATCATGTCTATTATTATCAGCATGCAGTAGGTTTTTTGACAATGCCCTTGTGAGCTTTTCAACATTATGCCGTATGAACCAAGCCTAATTAAATTCCTAAAATTATACTCCAAACATATTTTCCTTTAAATCAAACATCAGAAAAGTAATGTGTAGGTAGTACAAAGAAAAGTATTGCTCCATTTGTATTCAGAAATTGCATAATTCAAATCAAAGTACCTCCATATTTTGAATTTAAAAGGTTTGCTCTTTTCTCCATCGTTCTCTTCTCGATTTTGGCCTTCGATGCTACAAAGAACATATAAACAATGCTACGGAAAGTAGGAACAGATTCAAGAAACGAATTTCCTGAAATTCAAGACAAAAACAACATTAGAAGATTGATCAATTAACCAAAAGACGCAGAAAACGCACAAAATCGAGACATCAACTTACGTTTTTCTTCGAAGCTGAATATTCCATACGCGGAATATAACCTTGTAGCCCAATATTATACACAGGACTACCATCAGGATAAAACAATCCGTAATTCCTCTCAGATGCCGGGCCGGGCTTCAAATTCTCATTAAAAAGCGCGAACACATAAATATTCACCGGCACCGAGGGTTTCGCCGGCGTCCCCTGATTCTGCTCAATCCGTCTCAACAAATTACTATTATACAATCTGGCGTTTTCCGGAGTCGCCCCGACCTCATTCGGGTCCCCTTTCGAAGGCCAACCCGTTTCCGAAACCTTAACCTGTACATCGTTATGCCCCATCGCCTTAATAGCTGCATAAACCGCGTCGATTTGCGCATACAGCATGTTATCGTAACGCAAATTCGTAATCGGGTCGATCGTAGCGGAATTAGACTGAAAAAGCGCGTAATTGAGCGAGATCTGGTCGGGATTGTCCTTGTACGCGAAGAAAGGGTAGGCGTTGATTAAGAAGGGCGAATCGGTCTGCGAATGGAAGGCGAGAATGCTCTGTATATACTCGGCCAGATCTGGCCTGAAGGAGCCGGCGGACGGCGGAAAGGAATTGCTTAAGATGGCGAATGAGTGGGCCGTGGTGACGGAGATCTGTTTGCTTAATCCGAGATTGGTGAGGGCGGCGTTGACGCTCTGCATCGCAGGGAGGAGGTAGGACATCGATTGTGTGTTGTTGCCGGTTAGGATCTCGTTTCCGACGGTGATGCAGTCGATTTTGGTGGCGGAGATGTAGGGTTTGACATGCTGTTGGACCCAGGCTTGGGCTTGGGCCGGGTCGGTCATTTTCTGGAGGTACTCATTTCCAAGTCCGATTACGAATTCGACGTCGGTGTTGGCGAATGCGGATAAGACGTTTGGATCGGCGTCGTATAATTTAACTCTGCTGATGTTGAGAGATCCGAGGAGGGAGGAGACGCGCGACGGCGATGGGAGGTTGTTGGCGATTTGGCCGTAGTTGATTCCAACTCCGACGGCATGGATGCTGGGGAATGAATCTGGTGTGTGAAAACAGGATTTAGGTAAGGTTTATCGATGAATAGAATATGATTAATTGACAAATTTGCGTGCCTAGAATTGGTTGGTTATTGATGCATCATTCAATCAACGTGGATTCAATAATGAACCAACCAAACACCAACATTTACCACAAACAGAGAATCACTTGCTAAATCAGAGAATCACAAGTTCACAATTAAGTGAACATTTAAAAAGAATCATGTATAATTCGGAAACCGGGAAAACGAATTTAACTGAAATTAAAATGAAACTAGGAAATCAAGCAATTCCACCAAACACAACAGAATCAACTTCAGCCCCACACACACACAAAAAACAGAATATAATTAATTGACAAATTTACTGGATTTTTCTGGTATTGGTTCACTACTGATCATTCAATCTACCAACAATGATAAATCAAAATTATCAAACAGACACTAACATTTTGTATCCATATCAATCAGCAATTACCACAGACAGAGAATCACTTGCAAAATCAGAGAATCAAGACAGAATCAGAGAATCAAAACTTGACAGATTAAAATCAGAGAATCAAAACTTGAATGAGAAAAACCTGAAAAGATGAAGAGGAGAAGAAGAACCCCGCCGAGGGTGGCCATAGCAATATGCCAACTCTGTTTTTTCAAGGACCACGGCGGTGCTTTTTTCAAGGATTTTATATATATACACACACATATAAATATATAAATATGGTATATATATATATATACAAGTTTAATAATTATTTATAAACACGCCTTTATTTTTCCTATAATGCATACAGCGTAGTAGACTAAGGTACAGTGTGAATGAATGAAGTGGCTTTAAATTTTACTTTTAATGCATAATTAAATGAGAGCTGCCTAATTGCAAAGATTTTTATTAGTTGTCTTCCAGTTGTTTATTTCCACGTATAAAAACGCTCCAATGTTTCTGTAATCTGAGATTCTTTTTCATTTTCACCTTTTAGAGGAAAATGTCTTTATCAGCGATTAAATGAGCAGAGAAAATTGAGTTAATAATAGATGGGATGAGTGCATTATATACGTGTCACATGGATTCCAGAAAATACCCTTGTTTATTTTTATTGAGAACGTGTCGCGTGATTAGGGATGGCAACGGGTCGGGTTTGGGGCGGGTATTGCCAAACCCGTAACCCGCCCCGCCAGAAAAACCCATAACCCGAAACCCGCCCCGCCCCGTGAACCCGGTGGGTTTAACCCGCCCTGCGTATTTAATTTTGTTTTCTCTTAATTTTTTAATTCGTACTCCTAATTTCATACATATCGTTTTTAAATACATTTCATCACAAATCCGTGGAAAGTAAAAATTAGATGTGGGATATAGAGTTCCAGAAAACATCTCAGTCACTCGATAAAATAACTTCAATTTCCCACACAATTCAATTGCATTCTCCCACTCTTCAATAGATGGTAGACTTTTATAATTCTTATCCTCGCCAAATTAAGTCTATAGAAAACATCTCTATACTTAATCGCAGTCTCCAACATCAAGTAAGTCGAATTCCAACGAGTTTTAACATCAAGAGACAACATCTTAGAGCAATCAACTCCCACTTGTTCAACAGCAAATTGAAATTTTTCTACTCTAGCAGGTGAACCATTCCAATAAACTACACTCTCACGTATTCTACCAATTGCAACATTAATCACTTCAAGTCCAAGGCCCTCTCTCACAATCAAATTCAATATATGAGCACAACATCGCATATGAAGTACCTTCCCATCTAGAAGAAAGTTTTTCTTTGGAAGTTTACCTGGTATAGCTTTGAGCATGGCATCATTGGTCGAGCAATTATCAACAGTAATTGATGACACTTTCTGCTCAATATTCCAAGCCATGAACGATTCGACAAGAATTACAGCCATAACCTCGGCCGTATGCGGTGCAGGGACATATACAAACCTATGTTGAACAAATAAATATTAGAGATATAATTTGCAAATATATCAAAAAGATAAAAATATAGGATTTTACGTACCTCAAAAGAATATTTCTAAGAATCCATGAAATGTCCTGTAATTGCCATGTACCCCTTCTTACTACTATCCGATGTCCACATATCGGTTGTGATTGCAATCCGAGACTTAAGTTTGCTCACCAATTTGTAACATTTTGCCTTTTCATCACCGTAAACCTTCAAAATGTCACTTTTAAGTGTGTTTCTTGAGATCATGTTAAAACACGGCTGAAGGCTTGATGAATATCTTCGAAACCCAACATGGTCCACAATACTAAGAGGGTAATCGTGCAAAATAACCATATTAGCAAGTTCACGCCGAGAACCCTCTTGGTTGAAAACATGTGTTGTAAGTTCTTCACTAGAATCACCACTAGCTTTCTTGCTCATCATCAACACACTTTGACGGATATCCATTTTTCTTGGTCTACTCTTGCAAGCTTTATTATAGTGGTTCCTCAAACTAGTTGTCCCAAAAGTTGATGGACATTTGAGAACTCTTTTGCAATGAATATACTTGGCATACTGAGTTTCGTCTTTCACTATAATTTTGGAAACTTATTTTTACCAATTTTCTCACCTCCCAAGTTATCATCATTTTCACCAAAGATCCTCTTGATCTTCATTTTCTCCTTCTCCGGAAGTCATTTTTTCTTTACATCACTTTCTTGAGGATTATTTAATGGAGCAAATCCATTTTTTTTGTTTAGATTTTAAGCATGAAAAATAAATAAGCTAAGATAAAAGGAAAAAAGGAAAAATGAATTGCATTACTCATTATTGCATTATAGTATAGATATCTTAGTGTAGTATACAATCATTTAACAAACTTCTAAATCCTCTGTTTATATTTTAACCGGACTTGAATTTCTTATTTAAAATCAAACACTTGAATTATAAGCTATAATTCATTTAAAAATCACTTTCAATAGATACATTCGTATATAGAGTCAACCACAAACACAGATTTCTTTTTGGTAAAAGTTGTAAATTGATAGAGTAGCTAGCTAGTAGCCTAGTATTCCTTATTTTAACATGCTATAATTCATAATTTTGGAACCTATTAGGTTATTAGCAATATTGTGTCAATCCGTAAGTATAATTTTCTGCATAGAAGAAAGAAAAAAAATAACACCTTAACCATTCTTTTGAAACTTATTTTGACATCTAAAATATCATAATTTTGTTATAATTTTGTTTACTAGACTTATAGTATAATTTTGTTATTTCTTGTATAATTTTGGAACTTATTTTTACATTTCGTGTACAGTTCTTTTCGCATTACCATTTTTTTTTGTTTAGATCTTGCAACTAAGTACTTGTACCAACACATTATTTCTGTTTCTACTTAAAAAAAAATAAAAATTGTACCTGGTTTGTCGGGACCCAGAGTCAAGGGTCGGGCGTCGCCATGAGGTGGACGTCGTGTCTTGGTGGTGATGAGTCATGGTCATGGTGGTGAAGGAAGCTGGACCGGTGGATGCCCTGATTGTGGCGGTGTCTTGGCCGGACCGGGAAGTCGTGGATCGGTGAGTGGTGGACCTGGGGTGACTCTGGGCGGCGTGTGATTGGGCGGACCGTACGGGTGATTGATTGGGTGGGGGTGAGTCGATGAGAGGCAGAGTCACGCTTCTCTCGTGAGTCGTGAGAGGCAGAGAGTCAGTGCAATGTAAAAGGGAAAAGGAAAGGAGAAATTGGAAACAATTACAAAATTGTTAAAATACAAACCCTAGAAAATATATATATATATATACAAACCCTAGAGAATATATATATATATATATATATATATATATATATATATATATATATATATACTGGGCTGCCTAAACCCACGACCCGCCCGCCCGCAAAAACCGCTTGACCGGGTTTAACCCGCCCCGAAACCCGTTTGACCGGGTTTTAACCCGCCCCATCCGGGGCGAATTCGTGTCGGGTTCGGGTTTTAACCCGCCCCATTGCCATCCCTACGCGTGACTATCAATTTTTATTTTGATTTTTAAGAAAAATCTGCATTTGACAAGTAAAGATTGAAATAAGAGTTATTGTCGCGAAAGTCTTTCGGCTTGAGTTATAGTTAGATTCTTATTTTGTATAATTTGATATGTGGTACATTTACTATATTAAATCATAATTATTTGTAAATTGAGAATATCCACATGTCGGTGTGTGCATTGATATCACATAAACTTATTCTTGGTGAATTTATATTATGTGTAAATTTATTTGTTGATTTTTTAGTAAAAGAATTATTTTGAACTGTTTGATTTTTACTTGTAGATTGATTCCAAGTGTCATTTGATTTGGAGAAACATCCATTAATTTAGGAAAATGTCTCCTGTTATAATTTTAGAAATCATATAATATCTTTTTGTATATCATGTTATACAAAATTTGTTGAATTGTAAATTTAGTTGTTATATATTCTAAAATTATTTATAAAAGAAATTGTAAATATTTTTTAAATTTTAAATTTATTTCTGTATATGTTGGAATAGACTATTATTAAATCTACGTACGTAGGTAGCTCTCGGGCTCGGCATAAACTAGTACTAATAAACATTGATAAATTTCATTTCGTCCAGCTTTCATAAACACTTTTGATAAGATAACCAAAGCTTCAATTTAATAATTCGTACCAAAATCAATATATTGTAGTATTAAGGGTGTGTTTTGAAACACTTAAAACAACTTACAGAAGTATTTATTTTTAAAAGCTGTGAGAGGAAGCTTTGAAAATAAGTGATTTTGGAAGCTGTTTTAAGTGTTTCATAACACGCCCTAAGTATCTAGCAAAGAGAATGACTTGAAGGTTTGTAAGTGTAGACTAGTAGACAAGATTCTTTCTAATTGGGCCAAAAGATTAGATACCCACACAATTTATTATTATCAACAAGTGTCTATTCATGTTTAGGAAATGTTAATAATTTTCTTCATTTACACAATAATACTATTTCAGGAACTTAAGTAGTCTGAACTCATAACAAATCATAATTTTCTAATTCATTACATAAATATTGCGCTCAAAAAAAACAAAAATCATTACATAAATATTATATAAAATATAAGATGAAATTGTCCCATGGATGGGATGGTTGACCCCATATAGATGCTGATGAGAATTTGTGTAAAAAAATCCCAAGTGCATAAAGGCATAGCCATTGGCATACATAAGCTTCCTTCACCTAAAAAGCCCCCTTCAACATCACAAAAAGATGGAAAGAAAAAATCATGCAAATAACATAAACTTTTTATTAGGTGGGCCGGTTTGAGGCCCTTTATTCTTATTCTTCCTACAATGTTCTCTGGACTGGATATGGGCCCATGAGCATATCTATGATTTGAATTCATTTTCTTTTATTTTTCTTTTTCGGGAAAAAAAAAGGCCACCTTTTTTGGCTTTTTAAAAGCTGAAGATATGAAAACCAATATCCAGCTTTTATTATTTTTTATCATTTCAGTTGTTTGTTACTTTGTTTTTCTCAGTCGTCAGATTAATAGATTATATGAGGTTGAACTGGGTCAAGTCAATTGGTATATATATATATATATATATTTGTTTCTTATCGGGCTGATGATGTCTGGGCCCAAAATGGGACGCTCACATTGTAAATGTTGAGCTTTTAAGGTATGTTTGTTTCGGGATTTAGGTGTGCGGGAAAGTCATGACTTTAAAATACTATGTATTTGAAAGTCTTGTTGAATAGTAAAAAATATGTGTTTGTTTTGAGATTTTAATAGAGTGGGATTTTACTTTATGTCAAATCAATGTTAATAATGATTTATGTGGTATTATTATATTGTGATGAGAGTGGAAAAAATAATTATGTGATTGTATTGAATTTTGTGAAAAATAGGGGTGTAGGTATACTTTATAGGAGATGATTTTGAAGTCTAATTTTAAATCTCAAACTATAATGGGACATGGTTTTCAAAATCCTAAGTTCATCCGAGTGAGTCCCGAAACACACATACGCTTAAGATTTTGGTCAACTTATTCTTTTGAATCTCCTCCAGTCCTATTGAATTTAAAATTTCATTTTAATTTCTCTGAATTGTTTAGGTTTGTCAAATTCATAAAAATGTGCAAATTATTCACATGTACCACGATACCAGAAAACCAAAAAGAATGGCCTTAATTTTTCACTCAAATTCAAAGTAACATACTACATACTTTTGCAAACTCTGTACATTTCTGAAAAATTTCTCAAAATCTAAAACTGTTAACGATCAACTTTAAAAAAAGAAATTGCACTATTGAAAAACAAAAATAGGCTCGACTGTGGACATGATCCTAAATCCAAGTTCAGAAAAGATTAGACTAAAAGAGGGAGTAAGTATTCACTGTTAACATAATTCAGATAACAATGTCAAATTACCCTGCAAGAAATTGCATAATATTGTATCGTTTTCTACAAGAAAGTTTATTTATTGAAAACATGCTATAAAATTGATAGCACAGGAGGACATACTACAAAAAAGGCACAGAAATGCTAAAAAGAAAACCAGGATTAATTTCCATCAGTTTGCCATTAACTAAACGGGCACATAAAGTTTTAAACATAACAAAGGCTCATGAAACAGAACGCAAGATGATCAATACAAGTCACTCTCCTTGTGTGTGTGAATCACACAGTCGGAAGTCGGGTACGAAACACACGTCAGCAGGTATCCCTGCTCCATCTGACCGTCATCAAGAAACGAGCCATCAGACTGATCGACCTTTCCCGTCACCAATTTCCCCGCGCAGGTGGAGCACGCTCCAGCCCTGCACGAGTAAGGAAGCTCAACTCCAGCGTTCTCAGCAGAGTCGAGAATGTAAGCATCGTCTGGAGCTTCAAACTCACACTCGTCGCCATCTGGTCCCACCAATTTCACCTTGTACACAGCACCCATGGCCGAAGCTCTGAAATCGGGCTTCGCTTTCAGCCCAAACGCTTTAAAGGTGTTCTTTACCGAACCCAACAAGGGGGGGCTTTTGATAAAGGTGTTCGTAGGTTTGCTCTGTTGAGCATTTCCAAACATGCAAATTATGGGAAGCCTTGCAGTTGCCATGATCTCCTGCAAATTGTGGCACTTTTCAGATTGATGATATGTTCCCCAAAAAGATCATCATCGTCAACAACAACAAAAAAAGGAAGCCTTATCACAAAATCAGAAAGATGATATGTGATGAAATTAATGTGACATACATGGAAAATTTATTGCAAAATAGAGGTCTAGATGCAGCAAATTTAGATTGACTATGAGTAGTTACGCACTAAATAAGCTGGCATGTACCTAAGAACAATAAAATTATTCACATAACACATTGATCTAGCATCATCTAACAATATTTTTCAAAGCAACTATGACCATATATTCCACCAAATACACCTCTTTTACTTCACACACCAAGCAATCTCACATTCTCCAAGTTTTTACACCAAGCAAAGAGCTGAAAGATGCCATAAACCGTGAAAAAAAAAATACAATCCTCTCTATGTTGCATAACAAGAATTGCTGATGAACTTACACTTAATTACAAAATTTTAGACACGGTAAAAATATATCAGAAATGTAGCATAATTGAAAATATAATTAGGTTCAAGTTTATACTGGATTGGTCATAGACTATCAATTAAACAATCTAACTATATCAGCTTAAAATTAAAGTAACGAAGAAAATCTCCATAAAAAACAAACACAAAAAAGTTTGTTTACAGAACAGCACGACATGCTCTATATAACTCCGCTCGTGTTATTTGTTATAATCTATTAATCATCAATTAACATTCCGGGAAATTGAAGGGAAAAACAAAACGAACAGTGGAAAAACGCAGTACTCATCTCATACCAAAAAAAAAAAAAAAATGAAAAGAAAAAGCTTACGGGGCAGCAAACACTATATTTTTCACTGAGAATTCCAGAAAACAGAAGGAAGCCTAAAACTGATCTCAGAGATTTCAAGATCTGAAGAATTCAAAACTGTTCCAGAGTCTGACAATTATGTTAAATACAGGCGAAAATACCGAGGTAACACCCATTAAAAAGAAACAACAGCGGGATTAAACAAGAGAGTTCATACCTGAAGTTGTAAATTGGCAGCAGAAATGTAGAATCTGGGAAGGATGGATCGCCGCCCCGGCTGTATTATACAAGTCCCTATTTATGAGCGATCAAAGAAATGAATTGCAGTAAACCCTAATAAAAAATAAACAGGCGCCCCTTGTACTTTTGTACTTCCGTTTACATTTTCTGCTGGTGGTGGTCCCCAACCAATATATTAATTACGTAGCTCACCCCTCATTATTAGTATTAATTAATTACTAATCCCTTTTACCCTCCATCAATTATTAAATGCATTCATAATGTATTTGTTTTCACTCTTTACTTAAATTTATTCATAATATGAAACATTATATATATAAACTGATATTATTAATTTTATAAATTAATTTTCATAAATATTAATAAGTATCAATTTATAAGTATAATGACATCAATTGATAAATATTATAATATTAATTTATAAATATAATTATATAAATATAATTATATAAATATAATTATATGAATATTATATTATGAATAACTTTTAGTGGAGACTTATTCATTTTTTTGGTAAAGTATAGTGTGAACAAGTTTCACGGTAAAATTGGTTAAGGAGTGTGATTTATATTACTAAAGAGTGTGACTTTTTACTGTAAAGGGTGTGACGTTTTACTATAAAGAGTATTACTCATAAAAATGAAGGGTGTGACTTATATTATATCAAAGAGTGTCGTAGTGATAACTGAAGGGTGTGACTTATATTACTAAAGAGTATGTTTATAAAAAAATAAAAACCAAATTCACAGTAAACAGGTTTCACAGCATATCAACTGCATTTTTTATTTTTTTTTTGATAAAGTAATCAATTACAATGTATGAATCTTATTTTATTGATTCATATTTTTTTTTTTTTTGTTAATTAGGATATCAAAACTCGTATAGTTGGTATGTTGTGAAACTTGTTCACCGTGAAACTGATTTTTTTTTACATATATACTCTTTAGTAATATAAGTCACACCCTTTAGTAATATAAGTCACACCCTTCAGTTATCACTACGACATTCTTTGCTATAATATAAATCACACCCTTCACTTTTATGAGTAATACTCTTTAAAATAAAAAGTCACACCATTTACAGTAAAAACTCACACTCCTTAACTAGTTTCACCATAAAACTTGTTCACACTATACTTTGTCAAACTCTTATACTCTTATTTATTCATTTAGACCACAAGTAATATTTATCTTATTGTTTCTTGACTATATGAATATAGTGATTCATTAGCTTTTATTACGGAGTATTGTCGGAAGGTAAAAAAAATAAATTTGTATTGATATTAGTAAATGACATATTAATAAAAACATTATTTTGGATAAAACGAAATTGTTAATAAGGGATTGAGTTAGAATTGTTGCTTGGGGGTGATCATTATCGAATCATATCATCTATTCCATTTTATTTGTTTCACTCCATGTTTCATATTGTGGATATATGATAAATAGAAATTAAAATATTATCTAATGGTCCACCATAATTTTGGGTTTATGTGTTAAAGATCCAGAAAGTGAAATATATTTGGAACATGAAAAAATTACACAGAGGAATAGAACTTGTTCATTAGTATATACTAAGAAAATTATTTAATATATATAATATGTTTTTGTAAAAATGACTAATAAAAAGGATTGTTTCATGTAGATTCATACTCCCTCCGTCCACCAATCTTATGCTTGGTGCTTTTGGCACAAGTTTTAAGAAAAAAATAGATAAAGTAGATAAAGTAAGGGTATTATGAAATATTATGAGATTTATTTATTAATAAAGTGGTTCGTTGTGAGTGAAAGTACAATGACATTTAAAGTAATTAAATGATGGTTGAGAAATAAAGATAAAGTGATTTTTTTCATAAATGAAGTGGGCATAAGATTGATGGACAAACAAATAAGACAAGTGTGCATAAAATTGGTGGACGAATGAAGTATATTTTAATAAATGTGTTAGTAGGTTATAGCCTATTGGGGGTGTTTGCTAAAAACTAAACGTTACGTTTTGGAATTTCATTTTTTAAATGACAATTAGATTAAAATGGAGGTAGTAGGTTATAGGGGTATTTGCAAAAAATTATAACTTTAAAAAATTAATTAAAATTACTAATTATTGGAAAAATAATTAGAGGTACAAGTTAATAATGTTTGTAAAAAAATAAAAAAAAAATTGATAGTATTTGCAAAAAAATTTATAATTATTTAAAAAAAAACAAATAAGTTATTAAAAGCATTTACTTGACGCTTTTAACTTATTATAATTTTTGAAAATTTATTTAATAGAATAAAAAAAATAAAACATTTCAAATTACTTCTAAACATAATTCTAAATAATTATAATCACTTATAACTTTTTTAAAACAACCCCATAATCGACAGCAAACTTATAGGAAATAGGATTATAATCGAGGTTCTTTATCTTTTTCATTATAACTATGTTAGGTGGTTACGATATCTTGATTCTAGTGTAAGGAGTTTTATATAAATAGGAGGGAATCACATCTTTTATGTTCTCACCACAATCAAGAAAAGTCGATTCTTAAGATTGTCATGATACAATTTGCAAATGCAAATTATTTTTAAAAAACCTGTAACAATAAACTTTTAAAAATAAATGATTTTCCGTCGCTTCATATCGTTTGCACATATTTAAAAACGCAGTTGCCCACCTCAACGTATAAATTATTGTTTGAACGTTCCAATAAAGATGAAAGGCGTGTTCTACATAATATTGATTAAACATAGATTTGTATAATTGGAAGTAAAAAAATTATAATTTTTATACGACATAAAAGACATTAGTGCAACCTATACTTTATAGATACGACTATTTCATTTTGGAGTAACAATAAAAGACATAAAAGAGGATCTAAAAAACAAGACAAAAGTCGAGGATTCTTTTTAAGATAAGACAAGGAAAGAAATGTCTTGCAAAGATTGAAAATAAAAATTAGGCAAACACATCTGAAGAGTGAATAGAAGAATACGAAAACTGCATAGTGTTTGATATCACATAAATAGAGATCCAAAAAGACTCCCATTTCTGGGAAATGTTAAAACATTTTTTGGTATCTTATGAAAAGGATTCTTTTTAAGATAAGACATGGAAAGAAATGTCTTGAAAAGATTGAAAATAAAAATTAGGCAAACACATCTGAAGAGTGAATAGAAGAATACAAAAACTGCATAAAGTTTGATATCACATAAATAGAGATCCAAAAAGACTCCCATTTCTGGGAAATGTTAAAACCTTTTTTGGTGTTCAATCACAACTTTTGACTCTAGGAATTCAAAACAAAGGCTGATAAATTTCTTAGAAAATGCGTTGAGTCTTCCCCATTGTACTCTTCAAGTACAAGCACCTCACCTGGTACAATTACAAAACAAAACAGTATAAGCAACATCAGAGATTAAAATCAAACAAAAAACATTCAAACTATAAATGATAATTAAGGTATAAACGCAGGCAATGAAGGGCTTGGCTTACATTCTGCCAATTCTTCTTCAAGAGGGAGACGAGGAAGTTAACGCTCATTTGGACATTTTGGAAAAGTTGTTTCTCTTCCATATCGAGGTTACCAACAGCAACACCCATGCAAAGAACCTTTTTCAATTGGAACTTCACTGTAGCCTTGGTCTCATTGACCTTGGACTCGAGCGATTCCTGGTGATTCACAAGAGTTGGGAACTTACCTGCATAAAATGAGACAAAATAAGATAAAACAGATTAATCCACTGATTGAAATATCATCACATCTTCAAACACATTACAATGTTTTGAGACATTGTTAAGACAGCAATACAGTATGCCTGTCAACTGTAAATTACCAATTAGAAAGTAAATCACTACAAGAAAGTCAGAGCATCAAGGAAGATTTGTGCACTTGTACGCACAAAAAAACAGAAAAGTGCATGTATATTATATCAATTTCAAAGATCCTACAGCAGATATCTACCTATTCTGGATCTAAACACACAACCATCCAATTTCTCTTGATCAAGCAATTGGGTAGTATATACCAGTTCAGCATACATAATTTCTAATAGGAATTTTTAATTCAAATAAAAGATACTCCCTCCGTCCCATTCCAATCTTCACACTTTGGCCGGCACACATTTTCAGAAAAAGTGGCTTTATTGACTTTTTAAAGGGGATGGAAGGTGGAGATTGTGAGAGTGAAGATTGTGTTGTGGAGATTGTAAGATTCTTTGTCATTTTTTGGGTGTGGAGATTGAAATGGGACGGCCCAAAATAGAAAGTGTGACGGTTCGTTTGAGACGGATGGAGTATGATTTATTATCAAGCTTACACTACTCTAGCACAATAATGATGAATCATATTCCTTAAGAATTAAACAAAGTTGTATATCAAAATTTGGGGCATTCAGTTAGACATCCAAGGATGTTCATGGTTAAATATTAGTATATATTATACTTCACATACATTCTTTGTTATACACCATTACTCAGAAAAGGCAACACACAATTCTTAGTTCACATTTGCCAAAGATACTTGCCTGCCTTGTTAAGACCAGGTCCAAGAAGACGGGGAATTTGCTTGATAACTGCTTCTGAAGCTAAGAAAGCATGATATTTCTTGGCAAGCTTTTTGACCAATTTTTTGTTCTTATTTAACTTCTTCAGAGCTTCCACATCCATGGACTCTAGGCCGATCTTTTCAGCCTGCACACAAAAAAAATAGTGTTGATAACCAGATAAATTATAAGATTAATAGATTATAAAAATTCAATATAGATGAGCAGATCATAGTTCAAAATGGAACTGAGAAACATATACCAATCAATAGAACACCTTTCAAGTACAAGAGTATAAATAACTCAGCAAAAATCCTTAAACAAACTTCAAGTTTTATAAGGTGGAGTTTTCAAACTCTACGACGTGGAGATGAATTGCTTTTTTTAAACTAAAGTGAAGGCTACAACAAAAGTTGATTTTCAAAGATGCTAATAGAGATCACAAACACGCCACAAGTGTAATTTTGGAGAGTTTTCAATAGATAACAATATAAAGTTACAAATTAATCCATCTCTCCCCCCCCATATTCATCCCAAGTTAATCTATCTCTACACTCCTAACAATCATATTCATAATAGAACAGTTCGTTAATAGCTGAGCTTGATCTATAAATGACACATATTTGTAAAGAGGGATTGCATAATATAGACTTCAACCACGGTACCTCTTCAACATGCTGAGCATCTCCAAGCATGCAAATTTTCATTTTTGGCCTAGGAATGTGGGGCAACTTCACAGACCCACTGAAACGCTTGTCCTTTTGGGGGTCGTAGTTCTTGAGACCGATCTGGAGCTCCACTGTCTCGGTGAAGTTGCGCTTCTTTTCCTTAGCATCAGCCGTAATCACGGTGATTGCCTCTCTAAGGGCATCACTCTGAAGCTTACTGCAGAAATATAACGACAAATCACATCAGCGCACTGATGCAAAAACAATCTGTGTGCATCTATTCTAAACTAATTAATACCAGCAACAAGCATATCATCTCATTACAGATCATAGCTAAAAATTATATACCAACTCTTTTCTCCATGGCTTTAATTTAATTCGTAGATTCATACAGATCAATAATTAAAATACACAACACAAGAAATTTTGTCACCTTCACTACATGATTGATATCAATTTAGAGTAGAGAAACATAATAAACGATTCCAACGGAGTAAAATACTAGCGCAGAACGAAAACGGAACAAAAAACTTGCAGTATAACATTTTAAAAACGTCATACCTCATGATTCAAGATCTTCTAGTGCTCCCAAATCACTCCTGCTTCAAAAAATTGCACCAAAAATGAGAAATGAACAACATATCATTAAGGTCAAATGCATAATAACACAAGATAAACAAAAGCTGCGAAAGGCGCACCTGTGAAGAAACCTAGGGTTCGCGAGTGGAAGCCGCTAACTCGAGGATGAGAGAGTGTCGGATTTAGGAGAATAAATAAAAACCCTAATCTTAGGTCTTCGGATACTTATTGGGCCTTACACTTTCTTGGCCCATTTGCGTTTCAATCTTTCCAAGAAAGCAGTCATTTATAAATGATATGGAAGGCCCATTACTTTTCGTTCTTTTTAGAAAAGGAGCCCATTTATGGATGATATTAGGAAGGCTTATATCAATATTAATTATAACTCATATGCATTATGAATAATACTAATCTATAACTTATAACTATATGTAAAAACTAAAAAAAGAGGTAGAGAGACTGATTGGAGAATTTTTTATTTGGGCAACTCTCCCTTGAAGAAAGTGATTTTTCTTACAAAATCTGTCAATGGGAATTTGTTTTGGATTTGAAAAAAGTGTAATAGTTATAGTTGATTTGATATGCATGTGAATTGTGAAATATATTTTGGTTTGAATAGTATATATGTTGAAATTTAATTTGTGTTGTTTTAATTATTTTTTTTCAATTTAGTTATATATTTAATTTTATATGTTATATGGGTGTTTTTGTTTTTTTTTCTCTTATCCTTCAACAAATTCTTCTCTTCCTAGAGTAACAAAAAAAAAAAAAAAAACTCAAAACCAAGAGTATTATTGACTAGAGTTTGGATGTGTTGAAGAATTGGAGAGCAAATTGAGGAGCAACAGGTTGAATGGCAAGGTATTGTAGATTTGAAAGACACATTGATAGAGCAACAAATTCAGCAACCTCTACATTTTGAATACCCACAAACTTGGTCAAGAGACCAAAGATAAAGTTATTGTTTGAAATCTGAATCCATGAACAAAACCACATCCTAGTCACGCGAAGCGATGATATCCAATCTCAGCAACAATACTCAAAAACTCTCCTCAATTAGGTTTTAAATTTATAAATTATGTACCCAACATGATCAAAATAAACCTCCCGTAGATATAGCCATCATTTATAATTCTCCAAAAACATTAACACCCATTATACCTCTAAGACGGAAAATGCATAAAATCATTCAACAAATAAAAAACTAGTTTTACAAGTGAAAAAAGCTTTCATGATCCATGTGGGGATGCCGTGTTTTATTGGTTCCATACAACTTTAGTTTGTTTCCATCAAACACTAGTTCAGGTCCCAAACAAACCTTTTAACGAAATTTGACTATAACTCAAGAAAATTAAAATGAATACCTCCAAATCAGGTAAGTAGCATCGAATATTGTAAAGAAAAACATTCCACAACATGTTAACTGATTTCCAAAATGACCAGATCAACTCAGAGGTTCAAACTTATCAGACATAAAACAAAATGCTACAGCTGCAAATTTCCCTCTTAGCAAGTTTCAAAGAAACCACAAGGCTCATAGAAAGCAAGGACAAGTAAAGCAACAATTATTGAACATCAAATCATCTTTAAATCTATGGAGGGATGCAAGAAACCCAAGGAGGCAATTGGTGTGAATGCCACTTCATTCTTCGGACTGCCTCTCTCCCAGCCCTGGAATATCCTCATACCGTTTCTACAGTTCAGCAAACACAAACTTATTACATCTACAATCCAAGTAAACATAATCAAATATATTTTTTAATATATGACAATAAAATTTAAGAGTAGGTCTCTGGTGAAACTTGTTCATAGCATAAAATTTATACTATTGCACTTATAAACTAATACGATAACACATATCAATTGAAGTCATTACACTTATAAATTGATGTCATAGCATTAAATGCTATAGGTATTAGTTTATAAGAGTAATTGTATCAGTTTATAAGTGTAACAGTATCAATTTCATATTATGAATAAGTTTCACAGGAGAGTTCGTGAAAATTTAATTATACATCAGCAAATAAATTCTTAAAATACATCATTACATCTCTAATCTATTAAAATTTAAAAATTAATCTTACACGTCACAAAAATCATGTTATTAGTGTATACAGTATACCAGTAACATTAAATTACAAATTCATTTTTCTATTTTATTACATATTGAAGTTTCAAATTTAATTTAGGTAAAATAATTATTTTAATCTAATAGATAATTTATTAAAAACAAAACACAAAGACAAATAAACATCATAAACAAAAACAAATAGCAACTTTACTTAGTAATTTCATCCAAATAATTGAAAAAGTAAGGCATAGATAGTAACCCATATGTTGAGAAGTTTATGCAGAGTGTCTTATGTTTGTTGATAAATTTTCTTACAAGTTAAACAAAGATACTCAAGGAATAAATAAGCCACTGTAGAAACACATTAAAAATGAAAGAAATATAAGGATAGACCTTAAAGCTTTGAGAAAAAAGAGTTGTAAAGAATTTATTTAACACATTGAACGAGAAAAGTAGAGGAAATGTTCCCCTATCCACAATTGCCCATGTTAATGTACCCACATCACAATTTGTAAGGTCCAAATTGTCTATGTTTATTAGAATTTAAATTTATTAAACATAATGGTGTATGATATGTTATGATGTGTATATGGTGATTAGGTGAATAACTCTCAATAAGAATGCATTGTAACTTGAAGAAGGACATTTACACAAGACAAATTTTTCGCATGACAAAATTGTACAATGGACAGTTGGACACTTTGATCCATGAAGTGGGCACGTTGTACAAAGGCAAGTTTACGTGCTACCAGCTAATAATTATAAAATGTAAACTTGGAGTTGCAAAAGGTGTTAATTCTAGATTATACAACTTCTTCAATTGAAGAAGTTGAATCTCTCCATACTCACATATTTCCAAAACAAACAACAATATACTTCTTCAGTTACATCCCTTCAACTTTATAAAGTTGTTCATGTAACACTAACACTTAACTTCTTAGATCCCATGATAAGCACCTCTTTGTTTAGATGGAAACTATTTATATTCAACACCTAAAATATACTACTATTTACCAGATATTTTAACAATCATAGCCTATATTTTGAGTCCTTCCTCATTTTTTGTAACTCTACACATCCTTCAGCTTTTAATTACTTTTCCCATGCTCAACTCCTATCATAATTTTTTTAAAGATTTGAAACTAACTCTTTTCTTATGCCTACTATGACCATCTCCTATAACCCCTAAATTTTTCTCACTACATGGACCAATCAATAATAATTCCCGCTGAATATACAAGCCCATAAAAAATATTAATATGATAAAACAAACATCAACTTCATAAGATCTGAAATAAAAAGATGAAATAGCCTTAGGCGACTGAACTTAATAAACAAGTCAAACTGCAAAAAGAAATAAGCTACAAACTGGCCAACAACACTATAAAAACACATCAATGCATCAAAGGAATGGCCCATGCTCCAGAAAAATACCTAATTTCACATTTGTCTGTCTTAATTCCTAACAAAACCCAGACTCCTCATAAAAGAAGGATTAGCAATATATGGTCCTCAAAACATATTCTTAAATACATAGTATATTTAATAACACAGACATCAGATCCAATTCCAAGTTTAACTGTTTTGTGCAAAAACATATCCCGTTAATCAATGCACACCACAATTGAGCAGGTTGCTGGATTAATTTCTTTTGACAACAATTCTCTTAACAAGCAAGAATCTTTAGGCCATCCAATATACACAATTTCCAAATTTCCAATACGAACTAAATTAACGAAGCCCATATCATAACAGAATGCCCATAAAAATCAGCTAAATCTTAAAAAATAGCAGCTACAAATAAAAAGTACAAATCAGCTAAATTTACTTAAAGTAAAAACAACAAGAAAAAAGAACAAGAAATGGGAATACCCCAACATTGACATGGTCCCAGAGAGCATGAATCCCTCGATCGACAGCCTGAAATCAGAACAACGAAACAAGATATAATATAAATAAATGAAATTAACCTATCTAAAGTACATGACAGCGGTAGATAAAACGTCATCGTTGCACAAATTGAAAAACAATCCAACATCTTCTATCCCATACCTAAGGGCACTCACGGGTAACACATCTCCAGATCCAATTCAATCCAAAAAACCACGATCATATAGGCAAAAAGACACACAATAAAAAATAATCTAAAAGATAATAATTCAGAAGAAGATACATACGCGTTCGCCTACAAAGGCGCCGACGAGGACGAAGGTTATGTAGACCGGCGTCCGGCGCATAACCAGTCTGTACATACCCTCCCATACTCCGCCGCTTCGTCTAACTGCCGGTTTCATCTCAGATCTCTCAGAAAATAGAAAAAGCTTTAGGGAATTTTTTTCGTATTTGTCAATTTTTGTGAGGAAAGGGGAAATGGAGGAACTGCGGATTATTTGATTGATTCCTGACTGAATTATTCAACACGCGAGTTTTGAGTTTGTTAATTCAGTGGGCCGGACCCAATGCTTGGACCTGTGTACTGCCAACAATATTTGGGCTTAGCCCATTATACTGCCAAAGTGCCAAGCCCTTTACGCACTTATGCGGTCATTTTCGTATTTCAATTTTCAAATAGTATTTCATTTTGGGAAAGAAAATACTTGTTAGTTATTAAGAATAATATATAATGGTTTTAATCTAAAATTTGCTCATGTTGATGGGTAAATCGTGATGTCAATGTTGTGGCACACTGTACCGCGAGATATGCTAGAAGTTATTCTAACCTTTATTATTGGATTGAGCATCCGTCTTGAAGATGACCTTTCCACTACAAAATACATCTAATTTAAAGAGAGTTTTAACGAGGGAAATGGGTTTAGGGAGGGCATCCGTCTTGAAGATGATCTTTCCACTACAAAATACATCTAATTTAAAGAGGATCTTAAAGAGGGTTTTAACGAGTGAAAAAATCCCTCGTTAAAGTGCTTGTTGATAACAATTTAACGAGGGGAGAAAAATCCCTCGGCAAATAGCGAGGGCTTTGGCGAGGGTCTGGCACATGTCAGTTTAACGAGGGCCTGCAGCCCTCGCCTTTTTCCTGGCAATCGTACCCTCGGCAAGACCTTCATAAAATTTAACGAGGGCCAGTTGGCCCTCACCTTCTGACACCGCATGTTTACCGAGGGGGACGTGACCCTCGCCTATTTGGCGAGCTCTTTGCCGAGGGATTATGCCCTCGCGAATTTAATTCAGGTTTTAAAAATGTTGCGGCCAGGTTTCGAGCCCAGGCTGCAAGGCTCCGAGTGCACCCGCAGAACCATTAAGACACGCTAGTCATGGTACTGTAGCAGCATATATGGGGGAAATTCGCCCCCATGTGATTCGAACACGCGACCTCCCGGTATATGGAGGCCTTACGTGTACCGCCTAACCATTTGGGCTAGACGAGTTATTCATTAGGAATGTATTTTTAATTGTATAGGTATTATGTATTGTGTTTTATTAATTTTTTTTCTTCTATCATTTAATCTAGTTGTTTGTAATGCATATATACTTTGATTTAGTTAAAATATTTATAACAAAATTCTGAAATAAATAATTTATATTCTATTGCATCATTTATTATTTTGAGTACATTTATATATATACTTATATTAATTATTTTTATTAAAATATTTTCAATAAAATTTTAAAATAATTAGTTTTATATTATTTTTCACTATTTATTATTATGAATACATTTATATATATATTTATATTAATTATTTTTATTAAAATATTTTCAATAAAATTTTCAATTAATTAATTTTATATTCTCTTTCACTATACTAACAAGTGTACATTAAATACAATTCGAATACGTTTGAATTAAACTATTTTCAATAAAAATTTAAATAATCATCCTTACATAGTATTTTCTAATACATGTACATGATCATTATTTTTTAAATATTTTCAATAAAATCAAAATTATAACTTTTGTATTAATTTTCACTATTTACTAACACGTGTACATATATATATATATACATGCACCTATAATAATTTATTTTTTTTAAATAAAATTTTAAAACATTCTCATAAACTAATAGTAGAGATTAATCAACAATATTATTCATAACAAATAAACATTAAACACACATGTGGCGTTCAAATATTCTAAAATAAAACATAACAAAATATGTGGAGTTCGAAATTAACATAAAACATAACAAAATATTCAGTCAAATGTTTAATGCATAACACACACACAAATGTTTAATGCATCACATCATCACCATCATCATCATTGTCATTTGCTAGGGGAAATTGATTAGGAGGAAACATATTGGGATCAAATGTACCGGTGCCTCTGAACATTTCAGTGAGACCTTGAGTACTGCCGAAAGAGTCGATGGAATGACGTCGAACACGAGCGGTAGAACCACTGGGACCTATATGAGCATTAGGATCTACAGGAGCACGAAACTGGGGGGAATGGAGGAACAAAAAGACCAGGATGTGGTACGGGATCAGAATAACCACCGGTCGGCTGGGAAAACTGTGTAAAAATACCGGCTTGGTTGGGACTACCCCACTGTTGGGAACCTGTTGGGATTATACTGGAAAGTATGCTTTTTACTTTGTATAATCAAAACTGAATTTCGGACTTATTTACTGAAATAAATTGTTTATCACTGATGCTTTAAATATTATCGAATGTTACATATATTTATTTTCCTTTTGCATAAGCTGCTCAATAATTAAATGACGTGTTACATTGTAGTTAATTTAGTGATACGGATCACGGAAGATTAAATTAATATATCCTTTGTAACTAAAAAGTACGCATTCACGACCTAGATGGAAATGAACAACCCATCGTGAAAGGTTGAAGTGTAAGGCTTCGATTGGCTTGTCTTGACCAAGAGATTACACTAGTGCATGGTGATGCATTTGAATAGGACCCTCTGAGGAGGACAAATTCTTGAACCCAACAAGGAAGAATTAGACCTCGGTGGTTTCGTTATTTCTTAATCTTCGTTCCTTAAATAGGATCACGTGTGGTTGATAACTATTGCTTTGACTTATCATGGGTAGAGAATCAACGAGATTCAATACTTTTTATCTTTAGCAATATTATTGGTCACGTATGATTGCTAAGATTTAATCTGAAGAATCGCGTGCAAGTGGACGCTTTGTTTGATTTGCCCTTGGGAGGTTCATATGCTTTATCATACCAAAATCTTGCAAGTGGAATTAGTTTCCGGTATGGATAATAATGTTGAACCGTTCCTTGACCAAGGACAAAAGATATTAATTAACGGAAAGCTATTTCAGTGGCTTGAATTAATTAATGGACTAGATAATCTTAAACCGCGGGAAATAATAACCGGGAGCCATATTGACCGTAATATGGGTTAAGATGGATAGTCTGATATTAATTATGTAGTGGGATTAATTAATATTTATGTGCTTGAATAATATTGTGGCTCAATATTGAAAATTCAAGATCCATTGGAAGGTTCAATCTTAATTCTCCTAAAGGCCCCCTGAATAGCCCAACACATAGTCCAATAACTGAAAAAGGTGTTTAAAATAAAATAAATATTGTTGCTTATTTTTCCTCATAAAATTCGAAATTTATGGATAAAAGGGGAGAAAGATTTTCTTTGAATTTTGTTATGGAATGAAGATATGTATTCTTGGAATACAAGATTATCTCATTAAATTCAAGAAATCTCCCACTTGGTTATTCATGAAGATAATTTAAAAAAATTTGGATAATTAAGGGCAAGAAATATTTTCTTGATTTTCTTGAAAATATATTATGGAAGATATGTATTTCTTGAAATACAAGAATATCTCATAAATTCAAGAAGATCCAAATCTTGGAATCTTGCCTATAATTTTCGAAAATTACTCCATAACAAAGAAAAGAGGTGGGATTTTGTGGAATATTATAATTATGGGAAAAAAAATATAGGAGATATATTCAAGATTTCTTGGAGATCAAGAAAAGATTTTCCCACATTATTTTCTACCCAAAATTTCGACCACCTATGCTCTATAAATAGGGGATGACTCTTTCATTCCCAAGTACAATTCCATGTGCTGGAAAAATTAGTAAATCCACAAAGGTGGTGCAACATAATTTATTTTCCTTTTGTTAATTGTTCACAAGTGTCCTACCACCGGATAGTCGAACAAGGATTAAGGGAATACTTGGGAAGTTCTTTTGGTTAGTCTAATAAGCCAGACCATTGTCATCCCAAGAGGTACGTTCATGTAAACTCGTAGAATTCCGCATGCGTAGGATTTACGTGAATTAATTATATGCATGATTTGTTGTTGGATTATTATTTGAATTAATATAGGGTTAATTCATGCTAGTAATAATTATAAGAATTAAATTTGTATTTAAATATTCACCCCGAATAGATCTGTGCAACTTATTCCCCAACAGAACCACTGATTCCCTACAACCCCTGCTGGGGAGTAACACCCATCTGTGGAGCACCGATTCCCTGCCACGTCTGCTGGGGACCACCAATTCCTTGCCACGACGGTTGCTGGGGACCATTGTTTCCTTGCCACGGCACCTGGGGACCAACGGTTGTCTGCCACATCGAGAAAAATTGGCTCATCTGGTTCATTTTACTTTGCATTTGTGCCATCTGTCTGGTCATTTCCTCTATTTTTTGTCTTTCTCTCGAGAGAGCACGCTCATGTGCCAAAAAGTTCTCTTGATCAAATTGGGAGTAGTCGCCGATAGAGGTGCCCCCAGAAGTCCCGCCTGGGCCAGATTGAATGCGCCCCAACTCCGACATTTGCCCCAAACCCCTGAATTTCCCGTGGGAGTATGACACATGCTGTGTATAGAATTGGCTGGCTTGTCTACTGCACTCGTACTCGTCGGGTACCTCAGACTCTATCCGTGCCTCCATGGCTCGCTGACATATAAATATTTTGACATTTAAAATTAGATATATTATTAATTAACTAAGTTATATACTGGATAAACAACGTTACTTCAAGCACTTACAAGTACGGCTTCCATCTCAGCATACGTGGCATTTTTATTGTGAAAATAATTCACGAGTACCCATGTCGTTGGGAGGCGTCCATGTTTCAGCCACTGACAATTTTGAATAATTTTGTTAATTATTATTAATTATTATGTATTAAAGTAATTAAAATATCGATTTGTGGTGGTGCAAAAACTAATTTCAAAGTCATACGCAAAATCAACCGCTCCTTTTGATCCTCCATGATGCGTAGATTTTTTAGATGCACGATTTTTGCGGCACTGTTCATTTTTTGCTATGACTTCCGGTCGGTCCCAGTAATCTTTCAATGCCCTCCACACATCATCATCCCATGGGTTGCACCTCGTTGCAATTTAGTAGCACGTACGTATGAGCTATTCGCTTCTCCAAGTCTACAATTTGTCTTCTACCCTTCTTTCCAAGTGTACTACCAGGAGGCACAAATATTGAGAGTTTACCTCCCAATGATCGTGGTACTGTTGGGGTTATACATGAAAGTATGCTTTCACTTTGTATAACCTATGTATTAAACACTTATTTACTGAAATAAATTATATATCACTGTTGCTTTAAATATGATTTAATGTTATATATATTTATTGCAAACCGTTCATAGCACACGTTACATTGTAGTTAACGTAGTGATACCAGATCACAGAAGATCACGTTAACAATGTCTTGTAAACGAGTGTGTGTTTCACAACTTAGATAGATCCGAACAATCTATTGGTAGAAGTTGATGTGTAAGGCTCAGATTGACTTGTCTTGACCAAGAGATTACACTAGTGCATTCGATGCGCTGAAGCGGACCTGCAGAGAGGATAAACTCATTCGCACTGACTTAAGGGATGAAGAGTTAGACCTCAGTGGTTGTTGATTTCTTAATATTTGTCACTTAATAAGGACTGTGTGTGATTAGTAGTTATTGCTTTGACTTATAAATGGGAAGAGAATCATTGCGACTTCGATACCCTATATCTTGGGCAATAGTATTAATTGCATGACAGTTGCTAAATTAATACAGAGAATCGTGTGCTTGCAATGTATTGCTTGATTGGTCCCCTTGGTGGACCCGGAATCTTTATCGTACCAAATCTTGCAAGTGAAATTAATTTTCCGGTATGAATAATAAAGCTGGGTTGTTCTTACTCCAAGGATAAATATATTAATTAATATAAAGCTTTTCAGTGGCTTAATTAATTAATGGACTAAATAATCTTAAACATGAAAAAAATGACCGGTAGCCATATTACAGTAATATGGGTTAAGTTGGATAGTGCAATATTAATTATATAGTGTCATTAATTAATATTAATGGGCTGAATTATATTGTGGCTCAATATTGGAATTTAGAAGCCTATTGGAAGGTCCATCTTAATTCTCCTAAAGGCCCCTCAAGTAACCCAATCAAAGTCCAATAAATAAAAGGTGCTTAAAATAAAATAAATATTTGTTGTTTATTTCTTCCTTGTTTTTCGAAAATAATTAAAGAAAGAGAGAGAATATTTTTCTTGAAAATATTTTATGGAAAGGAGATAAGTATTCTTGGAATACAAGATTATCCCATAAATTCAAGAAATCTCCCACTTGGTCTCTTTAATTAGAGATTTTCAAAAATTTAGGGGATAAGAAGGAATAAAAGATTTTCTTGATTTTCTTGAAAATATTTTATGGAAAAATATATGTATTCCTGGAATACAAGAATATCTCATAAATTCAAGAAAGATTCAATCTTGAAATCTTTCTTCTTATTTTTCGAAAATAAGGAATAAAATAGGGTGTGAGATTTTTGTGGAAAAATACACATGGAAAGAAGAATATGTGAGATATATTCAAGATTTATTGGAGATCAAGAAAAGATCTTTCCTAACCCTAGTTGGACTCAAAATTTTCGTCCCCCTATGTATAAATAAGGGGATGAATTCTTTTCACCCCCTACAATTCCATGTGCTGGAAATATTAGAAATCCACAAAGGTGGTGCCACAATTATTTATTTTTCCTTTATTTATAAATTGTTCATTGGAGAACCTTCCACCGGGATTATTGAACGAGGACTTGGGAATACTTGAGAAGGACTTTTGGTGGGTATCCTGATACTTGATCCTGTCTGTCTCAGACCGTCTCTTCAACGGGTACGTTTACGTAAACTCCTAGAAATTCCGCATGCTAGGATCTTTTACGTGAAATATTATTTGCATGTTGCTGTTGGATTAATTATTATTTGAAGTCACTTAGGTAAATTCATGCTAGAAATAATTGTTAATTTAAATTTGTGTTTATGAGGTCATCCCGATAGATCCTGGCATATGTTATCCCAACAGGTACTTCACGAGGTATATTGCGAGGTTTATTGTGTTGCCTCTTCAGCACATGTTCCTCAAAGTAATGAGAACAAAACATTGATGCTTATTTTGTTAAATAGACATTTGCAATTGAAGCTTCCACTTGTGCCTTGTTACCCACACTTAACTTTAAGTTGTGAAGATGCCTAATTCAATTGAATGGGTAAGTGTAAATTGTATTTTTTTTAATCAAATAATTGAATGAGTTAAATAGATTACGTACCTCTCAAATGGATACATCCATCTATATTGTACTGGACCAACAATTTTTGCTTCATATGCAAGATGGACAGGAAGATGCTCCATCGAATTAAAGAAGTTTGGTGGAAACATACGTTCCAACTTGCACAAGATCACTGGGATATCATTATCCAACCTTGTCATGTTTTCTACAGTAATGGTCCTCGATGTCAACTCCTTGAAGAACAAATCGATTTCAGTGATGGCTTGCCAAACCTTAGATGGCAGAATCTCACGGAAAGCAATTGGGAGTAGTCTCTGCATAAATACATGACAATCATGACTCTTCATCCCAAACATCTTTAATTTTGTCCAGTCTACGCACCGAGACAAGTTGGACACGTAGTCATTGGGGAATTTCAACTCATCTACCCATTTGCAAACCATGTCTTTTTGCTTCTTATCAATGGAATAACTAGCTTTGGTGTACTTTCCTGTGTGTGGACATTTCTGCAACGAGGGTCGCGACAGTATTCATTAAGTTCATCCCTCGATTAGTTGTGTCCTTTGTTTTCCATTCGACATTCATCACCGTGTAGAACAAATTATCAAACATATTTTTTTCGATGTGCATCACATCCAAATTGTGTCGGATCAACAGCGAGCTCCAATACGGCAAATCCCAGAAAACACTTTTTCCTATTATTTCTCTATAATTTTTTAAAAATCCCATTAGAGGTCAAGTGGGAGATTTCTTGAATTTAATGCAATAATAATTTATTTTATTTTAAACACCTTTTATTTATTGGACTTTAATTGGGCTACTTGAGGGGCCTTTAGGAGAATTAAGATGGACCTTCCAATGGGCTACTGAATTCCAATATTGAGCCACAATATAATTCAGTCAATTAATATTAATTAATACCACTATATAATTAATATTGCACTATCCAACTTAACCCATATTACGGTAATATGACTCCCAGTTATTATTTCCCGTGTTTAAGATTATTTAGTCCATTAATTAATTAATCCACTGAAAAACTTTATACTATTAATTAATATTTTTATCCTTGGAGTAAGGACATCCCAACTTTATTATCCATACCGAAAAATTAATTTCACTTGCAAGATTTGGTATGATAAAGGTTCCGGGCCCACCAAGGGGACCAATAACGCAAGACATTGCAAGCACACGATTCTCTGTATTAATTTAGCAACTGTCATGCAATTAATATTATTGCCCAAGATATAGGGTATCAAAGTCACAATGATTCTCTTCTCATTTATAAGTCAAAACAATAACTATTAATCACACACAGTCCTTATTAAGTGACAGAGATTAAGAAATAAACAACCACTGAGGTCTAACTCTTCATCCCTTAAGTCAGTGCAAATGAGTTTATCCTCTCTGCAGGTCCACTTCAGCGCATCGAATGCACTAGTGTAATCTCTTGGTCAAGACAAGTCAATCTGAGCCTTACACATCAACTTCTACCAATAGATTATTCGGATCTATCTAAGTTGTGAAACACGCACTCGTTTACAAGGCACTGTTAACGTGATCTTCTTTGATCTGGTATCACCACGTTAACTACAATATAACGTCACTAACGCGTGCTATTATATGATTGGTTTGCAATAAATATATATAACAATCAATCATATTTAAAGCAACAGTGATAAATAATTTATTTCAGTAAATAAGTGTTTAACACATAGGTTATACAAAGTAAAAACATACTTTCACGTATAACCTCAATAGGATGACGTCTATCTAAGAACTTACGATGGTTGTCAAACCACGATTTGCTATGATTATGCATCGACCGAAAAGCCTCGATGTAATCTGCGCACAAGCGATGGACAAGCAAGTCTTCCAGCTATACTCCATCCAGATAACATCGAGTAAGCTGAAAAGTCACTGATGGTCCAGATTAGTGCAGCCCGCATCATAAAATTCTACTTTGTAGCAACATCGTACGTTACCACTCCATGTTCCCATAAAACATCAAATCACAGATCAGTGGTTGCAAAAATACGTCCAATTTATCTTTTGGATTCTTTGGACCGGGCACTAGAACCGTAAGAAACATGAGTTGATCCTTCATGCACAACCACGGGGTAGATTGTACGGTGTCACTATCACTGGCCATGATGAATATTGTTTTCCATGCGCCACAAACGGTTGAAAACCGTCAATGCTCAAGCCCAACTTCACGTTCCGAATTTCTGAAGCAAAATCTGGATGATGCGACTGGTCCAAGTGTTTCCAAGCCTGTGAGTCTGCAGGTGACGCATGACACCGGGGTGGTCGTTTGAGCAACGTGCATGCCATGTCATATCCTTCGCAGTAGCATTCGACTGATACAATCTTTGCAGTCGAGGGATGATAGGAAAATAGAACATCTCCTTAAAAGGACGGTTCTTTTTCAATCGCCCATTCATGTCACGTCTAGCAGGTTTGAACTGTGGTCGACTGCAAAACTTACAATTTTCAAGTTCGCTGTCTGCACCCCAATATAACATGCAGTTTTGTGCACAACAATGAATCCTTTCCACTGAAAGACCCATCTCACTCATCAGCTGTTTGCTATCAGAAAATTTCTTGGGCACCTGACTATTCGGTCAAAGAACACGAATCGCCTCAACCATCTGATTATAGCCCCTTTTTGATAGTCTGTTTTCAGTTTTAATGTTCAACAATAGGGCATTGTATGACAACTGTGAATGCGATTCGCAACCAGACATTATATCCTGATTCGCTGCAGGAAGCATGTTATAAAAATGTGCAGCATGCTTATTAGGAGGTTCCTCATTAGGGGGCTCATCATCCACATTTAAGTGGGGACCAGAGGTTAAGTCCGTCATCATATTTTGGTACGAGCTAGATGCAAAAGTCTCGTCAATCGGCCCGTGTGAAGTCCACGCAGACGGATGATCATTGTATTCATGACCCCACATTTCCTCACCATGATAAATCCAACTGCAATAATTGGGCATGAACCCATTTCTATACAAATGTGCTCTCACCTCATCAGGTTCATGATACGTATTCTTGTTCCGACATCTAAATTTATTGCAGGGACACCTAATCTTTCCCCGAATCATCCCATTACTAGTGGCGAAATCAATAAAAGATTCGAGTCCACTGTAGAATTCGGGAGATATATTGTCATTAATCGATCTAGGACCATACATCCAACGTAAACAGATGGAATAATCCATATTAATTACCTGTTTCACATTTACGAATTAATTAGTATTCAAAAACCTAATTAATAATTAATATTTACTAAAAATTTCGGCAGAGTTTCGTCTTATTTTATCGTATTCCCCAATTAATCAAGATCCTACGTGCATCCATTTCCGACTTAATTAATTAAAATCAATCAAGTCGGAACGCACATGTTCTACAACAAACAATAACCAACATTCATCAACATCGATCCCTCCACTCCAACATCCAACATAATCAATATATTAAATAATACTAAATAATTGAACAACTAATTAATACTATATATACACAAATAAGATAAATTAAGCTAAACAATACTAATTTACACGTATTAGCTAGAAATTATTCTAATTAAATAATACTAAATATGCAACTATCAAGTAAAATTAAGCTAAATTATACACTACAATAATATATATACACTAAACTACTACACAATTAAGCTAAAATATACTTAAAATATAAAATTATCATGCAAATTAAATTAAGCTAAATACAACTAATACTAGATACATTTATCATACAACAAAATACAATTAATACCACGAATATAATTATCATGCAAATTAAATTAAAATTTAAGCTAATACAACTAATACTAAATACATAAAACAACTAATACTAAATAATAAAACAACTAATAAAAAAACTTACCTTAATTTAAGCAAAAAGCAATTTGCGACAATCCCCTCCACGCCTCGAAAGCACTGAATGAGAGAAATGAAATGAGCTGATGGAATGCTTCTTATA
The DNA here is from genome assembly GCA_037126765.1 of Stenogyne calaminthoides. Taxonomy (NCBI): domain Eukaryota; kingdom Viridiplantae; phylum Streptophyta; class Magnoliopsida; order Lamiales; family Lamiaceae; genus Stenogyne; species Stenogyne calaminthoides. The sequence goes on from JBBCBC010000006.1 coordinate 6,642,896, forward strand.
TAGAGGTTGGCGAGCACATTTATGAGGGTAATTGCCCTCAGCAAATGTGCCTCGTGCAGAGCGGTCGCAGGGCATCAGAGATGACTGATTGGCGAGGGGGGCGGCCCTCGTCTAACCCCACGGAACTCATTTACCAAGGGTGCGTCGCGCTCGTTGACTTTGGTGACGATTTTACCGAGGGTAACTGCCCTCGTTAAATGTGACGAGGGTAGTACCCTTGTGAAAACTCTCGTTCAATACATCCCTAATTAAATCCTTGTTAAATATCGAGGGTTCTTTTACCCTCACTAATTTCCCTCGTTAAATTAATATTTTTTTTAGTGTTCTAACATCATTTGCTTTTATTAGTTTTTCGAAACGCCTTTATTAAAAAAATAAAAAAAATTCTCATGTTAATTTTACATTACTGTGATGATATGAATGATAGGCTGATATCCTTTAAAAAAAATGATAGGCTAATAAGGCACACCATTTATTCAGTTTAATATATATATATACACATAGATTGACAAATGAGAATGTGAGCACGCGGTATCTTCTTCTACTAGCAACTATGTTGCACGGATGCGGGGCGATACGATACGGGTGCGAGGATACGTATTTTTAAAAAAATTAGGGTGCGATTCGGCAAAAATATGTTTATTTATTTATAATTTATTATATATAACACCTAAATATATATATAAATCTAGAATTCATAAAATAAAATGTATGAAATTTAAATTTTTATCTCCCTCAAAACTTGACAATATTCAATAATTGAATCTAATTAAGTAACAAAACAACAATTCAAATACCATCAGCCCAATATATAAGTTATAATGATGAATTCGATCTAAAACGAGTGTCATATTATCAATTTAAGCTGCATTACATAATAAAGTTCAATTAAATAACACATCTAATGCTTAATAATATGACCATATTTAATCATTTATCATGGATTCACGTATTGGATTCGTGTGTCCGTTAATTTATTTTATTTTATAATTTACCGATTCGCCAAGTGGCATCCGGATACGTGAATTCGAGAATCGCACCCCTTTTAGGGTGCGGGTGCGAATCCGATACTGCATTGTGATATTTTAAGAAGAATCCGTGCATCATAGACTAGCAATCATTGAAAAGTGTGCTGCAACTTGTCGGAGCTTATGATTGACACTTTATAACGAAACTCATTTAATTTATCTCCCAAAAATATATATCATCGCACTATTACTTTCAATTATTCTTATTACTAGTGCTAGCAAATCAGATAATTAAATGTTTTTATAATATATTAGCCATCAATATAATGTTAAATTTTGTTGCAATACTATTATCAGTAATACATAAAAAATAACATCATTAATATTACAAAACATATGCGTTATACTAATTCTAATAGGGAATCGGAATGGTACAATACATTCGACACTTGAATAATAGGACAAAAATGTATCACCCAGTCACAGATTCATGCACTTTGGAAGAGATGAAAAAAATTCTGTTCATCATCCATGATGCATAAAATGGTAATAAATGACGTTATCGTTTCTTCTTCTAGCTTATATAATCCCCTAAAATAGACTCCCACCCAACTGAGGGGTGTATGAATAAGAGAGTTTCTTGTCTCTTCTTTTGTCAGAAAACAAATAGACTCAATTTTAATTTTTATGTCTTTCAAATTATATTCATATTTAGTAAGAATAGCATCAATTATCTTCATTTTGATAAAATATTCCTATTTAAACACACTTGTTTTTACCAATATTTCGAAGAGCACTTGGTGTAAATGTGAATGAATCTAAGTTAATTTAATTGTATGGAGAAAGTAGTAGTATTAGTTAAAAGGGCAGATTAATTTGAAAGAAAAAAAACTACTCCACTTCTTCATCTTAGGCTCTTAGCTATCCAACCAATACATGATCAGGCAAAAAAAAAATCTAAAATATAACAAATACACATTAAAACATGTGAATAAATTAACAGACTAATTACATTATTCAAATTAATCCCTAAAAATAGTAGGTAAAAGGGAGAATTTCATAAAACTTACATACATATACATTATAATTGATACTGATACATATATATATATATCTATAACCCTAATTTGAAGTGTGTATGTGGTGGTGGTGCGTCACTTGTTTCCGATGGATCATCAACTTCTCCCGATCATATTTCACCGGCCGTTCATCACTTGCATTTGATGGACGATTAATTGACGACTCTTTATTATTCATCAATGGACGTGGATCATCATTTGTGCTTAAGGCTGCCTCCATTCAATTCTTCTTGTGCTAGCTAGCTAGCTGCAATAATTAATGGTATGAAGAATATAAAGGAAGCTGCCTCCAAGTAATTGACATCTCTCTTGCTTAACTTTCCTGCCCTTAATAGCTAGTGTATTTTTTAGCTACTTTACCATTAACTATGAGATAAAAATAATGACTACTTTACCGTTAACTATGGGACGGAGGGAGTAATATATATTTATATTTCCTTTTACAATCTTTAATTGATAAAAATTCGTAAGAGACGGTCTCATGCATGAGATTAGGTAAAACTAACGCAAATCAACACCTAATCCTTCCAAAGTATTATAGTGTCAGTGACAAATTATGCTTCCGTCTCACCGTTAGACCGTCTCACGCAAATGTGTCTCTCTATGTTGCATACCTTAAAATTTTGAGACACACTTATATGAGACGGTCTCACAGTGAGACGGGACATAAATTTGGGGATTGATGCTTTAACACTTTGGGAGAGGTGAGTATAATTTGTGTTAAATTATACCCCCGTCTCATGCATGAGACCGTCTCATATGAGTTTTTTTATGCAATAATAATATTGTACACACAATATACTAGAAAATAGAAAATAAAATTCTACACGACTTGTTTACTCATATAGTATTACGTCAAAGAGCAATATTATATGACAACAATATAATATTTGCATGTGTTTGGTACATAAATGGAACACGATTGAATTCCGAGGGAGTGGGGAGGGGAAATGATTTTGTTTATGAAAGACAACATTGAGATAAAAAAACTTCAATTACCGGGTCAATTCTTTTATCGGGTCCTCCGTATTTGTATTACAATTCTATCAAATAGTCGTATAAGACCTTAGAATATTTGTAGTGTTAGATATATATACCTCCTACAGGCTACAAACCCAATATATATATCACAAAATAATAAGTGGATTCTATAAAAATAGGAGAAGAATTAATATATGTAATAAAAAGACCCCATAATGTGTCAAAATTGTGCAGACACGCAAGAGTGAGTAGATTGCAACTGGGGTTTTCGTTTGTGAAAGAAATAGTACTAGGATAAGTGACAAGTAGAAGCCAAAAGATGTGGACATTGGTTTTGCGCACACAGGAATTCAGTTTTTTTCGCATTTGATGACGCTTCATGCTTCCTAACCTTACCTTTCATTCTTTAAACTTGTCCTCATTTTGGGACACTCGTTTTACACTTTTTTTCCTCTTTTTTCTTTTAAAGTTAATTTTTTTAAATCTCGATATTCGGTCTAGGGATCGATTTTAGTGTACATGATATTTAGGTTGTGCTTACTTTGAGTTTTGTAAACCTGAGTTTGTTTTTTTAATCCTAAATCAATTTTACTTTAGAATTTCATAAATCATTTTTAAAAACCACCCATATTAACTTTTAAACTTTAATCATTACACAATCATTTAATCATTATAATTTCTTTCAACAAGAATATAATAATATAACATCATTCACTCTTATACATTGATTTGACATAAAATTCATTCAATCATAATCTAATAATAATACAACATCACTCACTCTTACACATTGATTTAACATAAAATTAAATTTTTCTTTAATAAAAAATTAAAAAAAATACATTAACTATTCACCAAGATTCCGAAAATCCCAAATTTTCAAAAATTAAAACTCAAAGTAAACAATAAACATAGCCTTAAGGCATGTTCATTTCGATTTTCGACTTTAGTGTCTATTTGAGAATTGATATGTAAGATATATATATATATAAATCTTAAATTTGAAATCAATTCGTAAATGTTTAAAAAAAAAAGTAAATATGATAATCATTGATAAACCTATAACAATTACATGGTACAATATCACTTCATCTATATGATCAAGAGAGTTTTCTAACGATTTTGAGGCATACATTCCAAAGGCTGAGATATCCAATCGTGAATGGGGTAGCAAAATGAGAAAGGATAATGAGCTTTTAACCACTAAAATTAAATTTTTCTGAATATTATATCATTTCTAGCTTAAAAAAAAAAATAAAAAATTGCCATGGCCGAGACTGGTAACTTCGTTGTAATGATATTTAAATCGATTGAATGCAAAATCCCAAATTTTTCCAAAAACAAAGACACATGACATGAAATAAATAAAACTCTATCATCATTGTTAAACAATAAACATAGCCTTAAGGCATGTTCATTTCGATTTTCGACTTTAGTGTCTATTTGAGAATTGATACAAATCTTAATTTGATATTCGTAAACTTGAATTAACATTAGAGATTAGAATAAGCCTTCTGTGCACAAAGAGATGATATATTTTAAAATTTGATATAAACATGGCGTGAAATATCAAAATTTTAAGTTTCTTGAAATTTTGGAAAATAAAAGAGGCATAGTGAATTAGTGATTTTTAGAAGTTTGTTTCGAATTCCAAATCAACGATGATTTTAAATAACTCAAGCCCTGGACAGTTGAAGCTAACCCAAAAACAAAAAAATGTGACCCGAATTAGTGGATCCGGCCCTTAACTACCCAATGACTCAAAGCTATGGGTTGCAAGTTGCAACATTAAAAATCCAAAATTTCCTTTAATTTTATTTACACAAAATTATGCAAATTGAATGTACATAATCACAGGCATTCAAACACATGATATTGACAAGGAAAAACTTTCAAACCACTAGCCAAAATTAAATTATTGAACATGCCTCTGAACTAGTCATAGTAAATTAACCTTCACCAAATCAGGGTAAACAATTTTAGAATAATAAATATAAAAAAACAAATCAATCTAATATCTAAACTGACAACATCTTGTATCTACTTCCATTGGAACTCACAAAAACAAAAGTTAGAGGTGATGAAGTATAGATTGATAAACATGATTATAACTTCCAGTTTACAGGTTTAATCTATTTGCAGAATGATGCAAGTCTTATTCACTCTTGACAGCATGGTATATTCTCTGGAAAAAAAGTAACGAAGCTTGAAAACTTACAGTTCCAAGCATTAAGAAGAACGCATAGCACATGGAGGCGCTGTATCCGAAGAAGAAGGAGGTCTGTAGAGCCCCGCTCATATCTGATTTGAAGTAAAAGAATACAGAGTAACCGAACATAAATATTGCTGTTGACCCACCGCGCATTATTGACCTGAATTATCCAGCAATATATAGGATCAGTAATTAAAAAACCAAGAGGAACACTAGTGAGGAAATGGTTCACGTGAACTCCATCCCATTTTCAAAATGGTTCTAACAAAAATTTGTATATAGGATCCATTTAGGTTTTGTTGGGTAAGATCAATGGAGTTCATGGTTCTTAGATACATAAATCAGGATTGTATTAAGCAAGTATTAGATTAAACCGTACCTCCACCACCATGCATGGTCTTCCACGGCCAGCTGGAAATATGTCAACCCAACACTCAACATCACTGTGAGCATAACAAGGATTGCAAATGTTAAAAGTAGAATTCCGGGAGACGTGTACACTTTATAGCCCCATATAGTTGCATACAAGTTCTGTAACTCTAGGGCTATGGCACTGAAAGGTAAGAGGCCTCCGATGAACATTTGAGCAGGGGTTTTATGATACCAAGCCAACGACAGAATTTCTCTTGGTACTTTCTTTGTGATAGGGGATGATTGGTGATCGGGCCTGTGGCGGGGCCCAACCATTCCACCAAGGATGAGTAATGGAATTGCAACGAGTGTATATATGAGAAAAATAATAAGTATAGTTCCGAGAGGAAGTGCGGCTGTCACCCCATGATATATAGCCAGTATATTGAGGATTAATGAGGTCAGAAGGCCACTCCTCTCCTGTCAAAGAGATATGAACAGTATCCCTATCAGAAGGCCACTCCTCTCCTGCAAAGTTTTATTGGGCGTTTAATACCAAAGAATGACTGAATGAGGCAAGGAATAAGCGTTAATACCTGTCCAGATTCGCCGTACTGACTGCAAAAAAATGTTGATCTATAGCCAGCAATTGCTGATGTAAGAATGTAAGTAACGAATGTCGAACTTGAGAGAGCACCACGGTTGTAAGGATATAAGATTCCCAGAAATGCCAACGCAAATAAGATGGAGACCCTGTAGAACCAGTGGGCAATTATTTACACAATACAAGTGAACATAAAACTGAGTTGCTTCATTTATAGAGGTAATACAAAAGCAAGCAGCCAAGCACCGTTGTTTGTGTTTGGATTTGGGGGTTTGAAATGCAAGGATGCGAAATCAAAACCCACCAATTTGAAGAGGATTTCAAATCCAAACAATTCAAAAATCAGCAACGGATTTGCTGAAATGGATTTTAAAATATCCTCAAATACTTTGATCCAAATGAAACCTAAAAGAATGCATTTAACTCAAGTTATGTTGTGAAGTCTTACCAATAAAGACAAGTGTATTGTATAGCTAAATTATGGAACGATTGCGATGGTAAATAAGGTTGACTTTATGAAGATCGAAGAGCTGATATTTTCTAATATGAATTACTTCTTCAGTTTTTTGGTTATAAGAAAGGTCCAAAGATTGGGTTGTCAATTAGAAGAAGACAGAAAACAAAGAACGAGAAAGGTGTCTCTCACAGTGGAGCTTCTGCTTGAGAAAACAAGGTGGTGTTTGCATACTCAACAAAGTGAGGCAGAATCACTTTTTTCCAAAAGCTGCCTCAAACAACTTTTGAAATAAAAGTGATTTTGGAAGTTGTTTTTAGAATTTGCAAACATGGCTAATAAAGCAATATATAATAAAAGAAAAACGACCTTACATGGTCAACAACTGCGTACCACAGCCCAAGACTGCAGAAAACAATGGCAGGTTTTTGGGGCATCTGTATACATCCCCATGAATGTATTTCCATCCAACCTCTTTCTCCTCATCTTCATCTCCAATCGACCATCTGAATAAATAATAGAGGGCTAAAATTTAGATTAAGGTACTTCACTCTTAGGTATGGTGAATGAGTACCAGAAAGTTACTTTCTTAAATCATTCTTGAGATGCCGTGTGAAGAGTAGGGTAAGCAGTCCCATAAGCAGAATAATTATAACAATCGAATTAAGAAAAGAGAACCAATGACTTTGGTGGAGTATAGGTAGTGTAGATGCCCTCAAGTATCTCTCCATTCTGCTGTCGGGTGGCATATTTGTTTCAGTCCAAAATATGGAGTAAGTGAACTCAACTATGATATCAACATCTTCTGTTACATCTATCACGTGACTTGGGTCGCTAAAGGCATGGATTTCGATGACTTGATTTCCATTGTAAAGAGCATCGAACTGAACATGGGTAAAAAGGAAATACCTTTTCTTCCCCTTACCATCATCTGACCAGCTTCCATCTTCAACTTTGCCAATGCATGCCCATAATGGAAGATCATCGTAGTACATCTGAGAGTAGAAATCATTTGAGATAGCATCCCTGAATTTAGTTACATCGTCCTTATTAAGGTTCTGCAGGCAAAGAATTATCCCAGTTTTATTCACAGCGAATTCCAGACCATATGGAGAATATGCCAATCGATGGCCATCCAAAACTTCACCAAAGACCTCCTTCTTTTCAGTCACCGGATCTGCCAATGAAATATGAGTCTGCTTATAAATATATTTCATAATAAAACGGATCAATTGAACATGAAATCGTTTTAAAAGTCTTACAAGTTAACAAAAGTGATATATATTTTCTTGAAATTATAAAGAGGACATATATAGGATGTTTTGAAATTTAGCAAGATGCATTTTTTCATTTTGCAGTGCCTAAAAGTGGACGCAATGAAGGATCCTATCAATTTGTATACAAAATAAATATATGAATTTCTAGTAGATACACATACACAAAATATACAACCAAAGGGCAAAAATTTGATGACATACTCTAGAAAGCCTAGTTTGTCCCAAAAATAGTACTTGTTTTGGAAAAAACTTAATGCTTCCGCTCCTGATTGCTCTAATTGTCATTCCAATTTATCATGTCAAGGTCTCATTTTTGGGAAAACATTATCACTATATTCAATTTATCAATTATTTGCATTGGGATTCTATGGAATCTGAATGTGTAATCCAGTAAGAGAAAAACAACAGATGATAAACACCAAAAGAAAAGAAACTAACAACTTAGAAGTACAATGCGTATATGATAGCAAAGAAGTTTAACACTAGTGTCCAAGCCCACCTGGACGACAGAAGGCCAACTCTTAATACTTGTATGTTTCACTGCAAGGGTATCATAAGTGAAAAATCAGACAAGTTGGATGTAAAGAGAACACTCCAAGGCAGTGTATTATATGTCAAGCACAGCAACTTTAGATTATAGTTATGCCAATGTTTTACCAAATTTAATACTGCAATTTCAGGCTTTGGAGTTGCCATGAATTGCTTAAAAATGTGCTCTCTAAGGTTCAGTTTCCATGTATTCATCAAGAACACCAGAAACCCCACAACATATTAATAAATTCCAACATGTTACAGAATGAGACTGCTACTTACTACGCGATACTTTCTAAGGAAACATGTGCATTAACAGATATGGTAACTAATAGGGAATATGTGGTTATTCTTTGCAAGGCATTTTTAAGAGCCAACCAAATTCACATTATGGAGGAATTAAATTTATCCATGGCAACAGGATATCTATCGCATCTACTAGGGAAAAAGATATTTTTAAAAAAAAACACCTTAAGAACAAAGAAGCGGAATGAAATGGACCAAACATATCAGAATTCAGAACTCATTAGAAAACAAAGAAGTTAGCCTGATGAGAATTTGGAAACAGTAAGGTGAACTAAGGATGGATTTGAAATCCACACTAGCAATTCCATTGGTGATTAGTTGTTTTTATGGTACGGATTTGAAATCCAACAAGAAATCATAAATTCCTTAACAACTCATTAACGAAAATTCTAAAAATTTGAATACCAAGGATTATGAAGGGGGCCGATCTTGTCGACGAAAAGGGGCACGGGATCTCCAACATTGTAAGTGTTGGCAGAATCAAGCGGGATAAGCAGCAAGAGTAACGTATTAATTAGAAAAAGCAGTTTGCAGACTGCCATTTGCAGTAAGTTTGAAGGAGTTCTGATACAACTCTTCAATGGAGAAGAGCTGGAGGGTTTAAGGTGTAAAGAACGGTCAACGAGTTGTTTCCCGGCAAAGCTTGGAGTGGCAGTAGTAAATCGCTGTTACTGTCGCGTCTTTTAATCAGCACGCTTTTTTACACACGCTCTCTACTTTCTAATTGGGCTGACTATTTGGGCCTTGTTTGGGCTACTTGTTATGAAGCCTGACTTCTTGGTTGGGTCCGGTTATTAGCACCCACATTATTAGAACACACCACTTATTTTTGTCAAAATCCCATACTACCCATAATATTTTAAATTTAAAATAAATAATAAAAATTTCCCTAAATAAGCCGGTCGTCGGAGGCCGCAACACCACGCTGCCGATGCCGTCGCAGTGCGCCACCACCACATCATCATCCCCTCTTCCAGGAAAAATTGACCGAAGAAAGGAAAATTAAAGAATGCATCTGGTTTGTTTCTTCATTCCTTTTTCCAGAAAAAATCAATTGAAGAAAGAAGAAAGTAAAACTAATGGATCTGGTTTTATTTTGTTACCATGAATTTTTTCCTTTTATTTCTTTTCAAGAACCAAGCAAGGGGAAGAAAACGGCGCGGCGTGAAGTGCGGCGGCGGCGTAGGTGCGGCGGCGGACTGCAGATTTGGTGAATACCCGGAAGTAGCGCTGCTGAACATGAAAAGCAAAGAAGAAAATATAATTTAGGGTTTATTATAAAAGGGCATAATTGGTATTTCATTAAAAAAGTGAACTTCGCACAAAAAAAAAATATATATATATATATATATATATATATATATTTTTTTTTTTTTTTTTTTTATCTTTTTCCTTTAAAGAAAAGTGTAAATAACTATTGAATTTGATTTAATTTAATTGAATGATTGTAGGGAAAAAAATCTAAGGATTGTAAACAATTCCAATCAAATTCAAAGGCTGTAAACGTGCCCTGTATGGTGTTGTACCTTATCGAATTCTTTCTCAATTGTTATTTTTTTCTTTCTACATGAAATTGGGGGTGAATTTCAAAACACGAGAATTAATATTTGAAAGAGTGAAAACTAAATAAACCTCAAAATAATAAGTCAATTTTGCGTGCATGAACCATGGCTACAAATTCAATACTGAAATTGTCAACTTTTTAATTTTGCATATATATTGAAATTTTCAACTTATAGCAAGAAATAAAGACTCAAATGCATAGCCCATTGGATTGGAGGTCTTGATCAAAGCATGCTTTGAAGTTACTTGAACATCTTAATAATTACAATTATATGCAGATAAATTAGTTTCTAATTAGTTGACTATAAACAACATTTTATATAGTCAAAGAAGCAATTACAAGCATCTAATTAATAAAAGATGTGCTTAATTATGAAACTAATTATTCTACAAGCCAGAGGCCAATCCATTTTGTGAGTTAGGCGGTTCGATTCCCCTGTTCCACTTTTCGTATTCCATTGGTGTTTCATTCTTTCTGGATCTTTAACACATGAACCCAGGGTATGGTGGTCCGTTGGATATTTTTTATTATTACACGTGTCATTCATCCATATTATGGAATACAAAGTGGAACACCAATTATGAAATAGGTGATCTCATTCCGAGTTAGGGTGGGTTCAGTTCAGTACAAAATTTATATTTATTGTAATTATTATATACATTTTTTTTAAATTAGCTTATAAGCTCACCTAAATTAATTATATCAACTCACTCTAATTATGAACTCACTTAAAATCCATAAACATTCCTCTATTCCTGTAGAAATATCAGCAAACTACTACAAGTCCACTCACTTTTAATTAATTTTTTATTTTATCTAAAAGAAAATCAAATATCTTTACTTTAAAAAAATTATTTGGACTAGAACTGAGGAATTTTCACCAAGAGCATAGTATTAGAGTCTAGAGGAAAGTTGGAATTCTTCATTCTTGATTTTATTTTTTCATAACTCATTCTCAATTTTTAAGGTCGATCAAGTAATTTTGTTTACTCGTATAATTTTTTTTACTCGTATATATACTCAGCTGTTGATAAATTTTATACTTTGAAGTCTCGTCGAGTGCAGTTCAATAAACATTAAAAATATTTTATTTTAATTAAAATTATTGGCCTAAACTTTTTGCTTTCTAGCCCACCCCATTATGAATTCCTGCATTCGCCACTGTTACAAGGTAAGTATATATCTTCATTATAGCAACTTTAAAAGATCTCAAACTTTCTGTAGTTTAATTAATCTGATTGCAATGACCTTAGAAAATGACTTTCACTGGAAATGTTAGGTCACTGTATAAAACATTCCTATATTTTTGTACTAATATTCTTCACTCACATGTCTGGATATATGTAATTTAAAACGAATGATATAACATTCCTATTTTTTTATCCATATTCTATTTTCTTAATCAATTATAATATCTAGGCGACCTAATGATAAGCTATGTCCATTACTTTGAGAGAGCATTTCCTCACCATCTTGTGCTTTTTCAAAGTGAATCTAGAACACCAAAAATATTTAATATACCAACAAAAAGTATATATATAGATCATGTAAAAAGTATGAGTATTTTATTTTTATCACATAATATTGTTGAAGATGCAAGTCGACATGTCAATTTGGTTCTCTACATTGAGTTCTTTATTATATGTTGTCTCACATGTTAATTCAATTAGCTAAACGTTTCAAACAATTCTACACTTAAAGTTGATTTGATGAAATCTACAAATATTCGATTCAAACTTAAAGTAATAATAACAGTATGAAAGATTGAATTTACTCTTTTATAATCTATGTTCAAAAAAAATTCTTTTAAACCTTCATACAATTATATAAATTGAAAGACAAAAACTCGTATGAAATGCTCACATAAGACGGGATACAACTTAACACAAATCAACACCCACCCAAGCCTCCCAAAATATTAAAAAGTTAATACATAAATTATGTTCCGTTTCACCAAGTGTTCCTCTAATTAGAGCATTATTATACATAACACGACTAATTAAAAAACTCAAAAGAACAAGTCCAGGGATGCCGCTAAAATTATCAATTCTGAATGGACTAGAGCTCACCTTGTTAACTATCGTGAGGCCAGAAATCATCTGATCTTCCAACCCCCACGCACAGTTTTCAGTTCCAACAGGGCCGGCCAGGATTCCAACTCCTCCCTCCCCTTTATCTTGGTGGATGCTGTCTTTAATGATGAAAAATTTGAGTTCGGAGTCGGTTTCGCTGCCTTTAATCACTCTGGTAATATCATTGCAGTGGGTTGTCATCGTATTAACCCCCAGGCTCGGTGTTGGCCGCTGAACTCCATGCCATTGACGAGGGAGTTTCGCTGGGCTGCAAGCTTCACCTTCCCGGTTTCAACCTCCTCTCGGACTCGAAAGATGCTATTAACGCGGTGTGGGGAACCTCTCAATACCTGGGACCGGAAGGTGACATCATCCATGATCTTCGCCTTAGAATTCAAGACCCTAAAGTGGAAGGGATCTCTCATGTTCCTCGTCAACTCAACACAATAGCCCACAATCTGGCAAAAATTGGTTCTCTTTCTACCCACCCTCAAGATTGGATTGGGGAAAATATTCCGTCCTGGATCTCGACCAGCTCTTGATTGTCCTTTTTGAGCTGGTGTTTTCCAAAAAAAAAAAAAAAGACCAGTACTGAAGTTAGATGCATGAACACCTACTCCAATGAACATATCTCTCTGTCTACACCAAGAAATTATATCCAAAAACAATCATTAGTGTGTGTATATATATATATATACATAGGACGTAGAATAAATGGTAGGAATTAGGACACATATTTTATATATACACGCAAAATTGAAAAATGAAAACAAACATACACAATCAATGAAATACTTATACATCAATTAATTTAAATATTTCACTCTCTTCACAAAATAGACCATATGGGCCCATCAACTTAATTAAGCCGCATTGTCTCTTTCTTGATGCCCTTTATTCTTAAATTATTTTCAGATCATCAAATTTTTTTATTAGAATTTTAAATTCTAATTAATATACTTATAAACATTAGTTAATGTATATGAGAACTCCTAAACAATGTTCCACTCATCAATAATAATTCTAATATATATAACTTTAAGATTGAAACCAAATAATTAGGTGAAAATATGAACCATGCAACTCACTCATTTAAGACATTAGATTTTTTTAACAAGTCCATGCTGACTCCAATTGAAATTAATTCAAAGCCAAATTTATAAAATACCATATCAAGTTTCAATTTCTCGTGTTGTCACTTTTCACCTCTAAAACACATCATTAACTTTCTAGAAATCAATGATCATGTACTTAACAAACTAATTTTTAGTAGTTGTTTCATAGTTAATGGTATAGTGTGTGTATTCTTTCAAAAAAAAATGGTATAGTGTGTGTATATATATAGAGACATCAAATTCCATTGGTAGAATAGGAACAAAAACCCCTCTATGTAATATGTATTTCTATACATGGCAAAGGGGCAGTTTACAGATTGGACATAATTGGCTTTATTGTTTAAAATAAAGATGGACATTGGAACCTATGTTTTAAAAACCGGAACTGGAAGTTGAGCCGGACGACCCAAAAAGAGGTTGGACCGGGGTCGGACCGGATTGAGCCGGTATGACATCATAATAAATATTATATATATATAATATGCATAATTTTTTAAAAAATTCAAAATATAGAGTATCATAAGTGAATATAAAGTATCTAAACTCACTTCAAACTTCAAAGTTCAAACTTAAATTTCTAAACATAATAGAAATGTCCATTAATATAAATAGTTCCAACTTTCAAATTTCAATTTCCAAACATAATAGAAATGTCATCAACAATACAAAAGTCACAAGTATTAATTTTTATTTTTATTTTTTGATATTTAATTACTTGATATTTAAAATTTCAGAGATCAATACTAAAATAGTATTGAGATGATATTATAATTTTTTTTTTTTTTGACAGAGGAGATGATATTATAATTACACTTGAATTCATTAAATTTAATTTTTTAGAAACCTTCTAAAATAACATTTTAAAATTTGGAGCACACTTAAATTATTTTTAAGAAAAATACATATTAATTGTATTTTATAAATGAAAAATGAAAAAAAAAGCCCAAAAATGATAAATGGGTTGAAATTTTGAAAAAAAAATTTGAAATTTGAAAAAAAAAAAAAAAAAAGGGCGGTTAAAAACCTAATCTTCTCTCTTCCTTCATATTCATCATTCTCCGGTTTAACTTCTTTAATGGCGTCAAATCGCCCGTAAACCATCCACCACGACAACCTCTCTCGCCACCCGCTCTCTGCGACCCGCCCACCACCGCACATACTCGTGCCCATTGCACCGCGACCATCTCCTCGCCCATCGTGCCCATTGAAAAATCGCGTATGCATTTTTCCCTCTCTCCATGAATCTTGCCGGCCTTGACCCCGCGCCAAATTCTTCCGCCCTTGCCCATGCCCAGCCGAAGGTCTCCGCCCGCCCTTTTTTTTTTTTTTTTGGTTTTTGTTGGCAAATTGAAAATCGGCCCGGTTCATGGGTTCCGGTTTTCACCGGTTTTGGAACGGTTTTTCCGATTTTGAGGTGGGCGGTCCAATAGCGGTTCTATACACCTCTATTGGGCCGCTTTGGGACGGTTCACCGGTTCGACCGGCTGGTCGGACCCGATTTTTAAAACATAGATTGGAACATTATCTAGCATAAAAGAACATGCATACCTAATGTTTGACCTTCATGTGATCAAGTCCACCGTAGGTACCATGGACCTCCCTCCCCAACCATTGACATAAATTAGGGAATTTATCTGTATTAAGAATCTTGGTATGGCATGGCTTTGCCTTTGGGGTGATGACAAACAATGGATGTAGACCTATCAACAAATGAGATAATACCAAACAAATTTCAAGAAATGGATTAATTAATAAAAATCACAAGTGGGTGTTGTTTTAATTGGTGATTTGTTTATTTAATTGTTGTGTTTTGGTTGAAAGTCGCCTATAGCAACATCTTGGATATAAAAGATTATAAATATTGTCAAGGGGCGTGACTTGTCAAACTCTCAAATTAATAACACAAAAAAGTAAACTCTATTACTTTGCAACATATAAATTAAAGACCAACAAAACAAATTTTAAATTCTCTTCTATTTAATTTCATTTACGTTTTATAAATTTTCTCAACTTCTTTCCACAAAATTTTCAACTCATATCATCCAACCCTTGTCTCATCTCTCTTTCTCAAGTCGTTTTTTTGTTTATTTTTTTATGTTTAAGACTAGAGAAAGTCTTGTGTGAAATATTGCACACTAGTGTTATGTCTTGATATAAACATAAATAAAACAAAAAAAAACCTAAATTTCATGGGTCGAGGCGGTGGGTCGGGTCAGGCGGGTCGGGCGCGGTCTTGGGCGAGAATCTTGAGGCGGTGGGTTCGAGTTTACATAACAACTTGATGTGTTCTTACATGAACAAAAAGAAAGGTTACCCTATGAGCAAAAAATAGTGTTACTACATGAACAAAAATCAGTACAAACGCATAAACAAAACCAGAACAAACGGAAAAGAAATTATCAGTCCAAAATTACAGATTTACATAACAACTTGATGTGTTACTACATGAACAAAAGAGTATTACCCTATGAGTAAAAAAGTGTTACTACATGAAAAAAAATCAGTACAAACGCGAAAAATATCATCAGTAAAAGAGTGTTACTACATGAACAAAAATTAGTACAAACGCATAAATAAAACCAGAACAAACGGAAAAGAAATTCTCAGTCCAAAATTACAGATTTACATAACAACTTGATGTGTTACTAAATGAACAAAAGAGTGTTACCCTATGAGCAAAAGAGTGTTACTACATGAACAAAACCAGTAAAAACGCGAAAAAAAATCATCAGTCTAAAATTACAGATATACAGAACATCGTGAAAAGAGTGCAGAAGGATCTGAATTTCAGCACACACTTTGTGTTGAGGTGTAATCCAAACACCACACACATATTCTCTCTTCTTCTCGCAGAATCCATTCCAAAATTCAAATTGAACAACCCAATTTCATCCAATAATCGGAGCGATTTGAAAAAAATTAAATTGGACAAGAAATTAGGGCACGAACGAAGAACCCGTGAGATCCACCAACAATTTGAAGAGAATATGAAGAAGAAGAAATTTGACAGATTTCGTGATGAGCGCCGCGAAGATGAAGAAAATCAATCTGCCCTAACCCGCTTCTTATGACCTGCGTGAAAAAAAAAAAAAAAAAACTCAATTGCACATAACACTAGTATGCAATATTGCATACAAGTTTTTGTCCTTAAGACTAAGTCTTGTATGCACCAGGTGCACCGTGCACTTCGTAGTGTATTTTTAGAACTATGAAAGTTGTTATATTAAAATATACAATTTAGTTCTCATATTAATAGATGCACGGTTTAGTGTAAACAAGTGACATATTATCATGGACAGATCTATGTAGGGCTGCACTGGGCTCCAGCACAGTGCAAGCCCCCGCTAATCTGTTATATATTTATATGTAATATGTGAATGAAATTCAATATATAAACCTAAGCTCAGTCCAATATTATTTCATACTCTATAATTAATTTGCAATCGCCAACTAAAAATTAAAGTTCATCCCAACACTCTCTGTTTAGTTATTAAATTAAGATATAATATGTTCAGTTATTAAATTAAGATACAACACGTGCCTTGGGCTTAATATAATTTTTTTTTTTAATTCTTTCGTGTCTTTTTTTTTTCTTTTCCTTATCAAAACTTAATTAAAGCATTGACTTTACTTTATTGTAATTTTGGATGTGTTTTCTTGAGGCAAACCTCACGCCGAAATATATGTTTATTTCGGGATTTAGGTGTGCGGTGGAAGTCATGACTTCGAAATCCCATGGATTTGAAAGCCTTGATGAATAGTAAAACATATGTGTTTGTTTTGAGATTTTGATAGGGTGAGATTTTACTTTATGTCATATCAATATTTAATAGTGGTTGATGTGATATTATTATATTATGTTGAGAGTGAGAAAAGTAGTGATGTGATTGTATTGAATTTTGTGAAAAATGGAATTGTAGGTGTACTTTATAGGAGGGAATTTTGAAGTCTTATTTTAAATCTCAAACTATAATGAGACGTGGTTTTCAAAGTCCTAAGTTCATCCGGGTGAGTCCCGAAACAAACATACAATCATCTGAATATAATTTTTTTTTCATTTAATATTTTAATTTATTTAACTTGTTCAATATTAAACATGTACATTGCACTCTCAATATTTGTCCTTTTTTTTAAGAACGGGTTTGAGTAATTGATTTTTTATTTTGTTATATATTGTGATAATGGTTATTGTTTGGTCACTTTAATATTAGAAAAAATAAAATAAAAAATGTAATAAAATATTAACATGAGTTAAATTAGATATTATTTTTAATTGATTAATATTTCTTGGAATGATTAAATACTAATTTTGAGCATATAAGTTGTATGATTTTATTTTAACTATATATTATTTATTGATAGAAAAAGAATGTATTTTACAAGTGAACACCAATCTTTTTTAAATATATTTTATTTAAAATATAGATAAATTGAGACTTAATTATTAATGAATTTTATGTTTCGAAGACTCATACTTAAATTAATATATTAAAAAAAATGTTACAGAAAATATAAAATTTTAATTCAACGAAGCTTCAAATTTTTCCAGCCTACCCCACCGTTAAATCCTGGATCCGTCCCTGCATATTATAGTCCAACAAGTTGCATATTTATAAAATACACTATGAAGTGCAAGATGCATTTGGTGCACATGAGACCTACTCTATTTTCAAAATAATATAAAAAAACTTTTATTTTAGTCATTTTTATAAGAAATAAAATTTCTACCCCTACCCATTCTTTAGACAAAAATTACACTCAAAAGTCGATATTCCACAAAAAACAAGTGAGATGTGGACAATGTGAATAAAAGATTTTTTTTTGATAAGGTTGTATGAGTCATTCATTATAAAATGTGTATAATTTTTTTTTAAAAATAATAATAAATTTCTTATTTTTCTTTTTCCTTTTTTAATTGTCTCACTCGCACATTGAGAAATCATACCATAGAATATGATAAGTTGAATCAATCGATCTGTTTGCAAAAAAATATCCTTTTAAAGAAGACTTTAAAATTAGTAATTATGAAAAAATTAATTAATAGTGTTGGGAAATTTAGAGTTTTGATGAAAGTTTCAAAACACATGTAATTGGACCAGTCAGACCTGTTAGCTGACTGATGTTTTTAATACCAGTTATAAGATGATCAGTTGATAATTATTGTATAGAACAACTGATGTATAAGATAGGTCACATATTGAGGGGGAACTCAATATGTATAGGTTAGATCAGAAGAACAAAAGATCAGCTGAAGTCTGACAGGCCAGAAGGCAAGGGAAGGATAGAAGACCAGACGATCTTATAAAGTCAGATAATCAGGTGAAGTCATGAAGCTCAAATTCAGAAGACCTGAAGATCAGATGACTACCAAAAGATCAGACCAGAAGACCAACATCAGCCGAGTCTGCTAGTTGAGCTAAGACAACTGGCACCAGAAGACTCTATCAGGTAGACTGATCAGTTGTAACTGATCAAGTCAGCTCGCCAGGTGGTAACTGATGTTTCACCAAGTCATACGTTGTTGATCTGAACAAGAAGAATGTCAACTTTAGTTGGTGAACAAACTCTGACATGTTGTACTTGTTAACCAATGAGAACAAGACACGTATGACCTGAGCTAACACTGCGGATTTCGGCGCTGCATAGTCAAACGACTAGAAAAATGACATACACGCTTTCGGTCATGCCGTTCCTGGAAGCACGTCACATCAAATCCTACAAATCTGCCAAATATAGTCGAAAATTCAAATTGCTCTCTAACGGCTCTTTAATTTCGAGGTCTATAAATATGGGATTACTCTTCAGAGTGAAAAAACATAAATTATGAAGAAGCTCATATACTATAGCAAAATTTCCGCACGAAGAACACAACCTTGAAGATTATTTTATAAGTGTTCATCCCATAGTTCTTAGCACAGAAATCTTATCCTCTAGTTGTTAGGCTACTTAAATACTAGGATAGATTTCAAAGTTGGAACAAACAACAAATCTTACCCAAAACCCAAAGTTAGGTTAAGTTTGTTTAGCAAGATTTCAGACTAGGGTTTCTAGTTCTGATTTATGGGATCGGTTGAGTGAGAGCTCTATAAATATCTGTTGGTGTAATGTGTTGGACTAACACAATAATCTAAGTCCAGTTGGTTAAGTTGGTTAAGTTGGTGCCCACTTGTGATAGGGAAGAGTGGGCGTGGGGATTTGGTTGTCCGAACCACTATAAATCTTGTGTGCATTTACTGTTTGATTAACCTGCTTTTACACTATTGCACACAACTTGATTAAATCTGCATACATATTCTAAGTTAGGATCATTAAGCACCAAATCTTGATCCGATCGATTGACTCCATAGTCATCGATTGAAAACAACTTCGAAATCGATTTGTTATAAACCGGTTTTTCACACGGGTATAAACTAGCTTCCGCTAATCGCTTAAACCGATAGACACAAACCGATCGCCCTCGGCGATCGACAAGAAGTTGATATCGATCCAAACCGATTCACTTCACTCTGATCGAACAAAACCGCAATCACACGATGCTGCAAAAAAAGTTTTCGAGAAGTCTATTCACCCCCCCCTCTAGACTCCTGCCCTCACGAAAGCCGTTTGGGACCTACAAGTGGTATCAGAGCATGAACGGAGAAACAGAAGTCTATTCACCCCTCCCCTCTAGATTTCTGAATTCTTTTATTACTGATTTTTGCACTAAGTTTGGTATACAACATGAGGCATCAAGCTGTAAGAACGCCACAACAGAATGGAGTAAGAAGCGGAGAAAACGAGAACACTTTCAAAAAAGTTCTTTCGCACTATGTTAGCTGAACTTGCAACACCAAGCCGTTTCTGGGCAGAAGCCATCAATACTGCATGCCACACTCAGAACAGATGCTCTCTGACTAAGGCTCACTACAAAACACCCTATGAACTATGGAAGGGCGAAAACCTCGTGTTTTTACTTCCATGTTTTTTTTAATCTAGTGTTTCATACACAACAATGGGAAGAGTCGGTTGAAGACTTTTGAGACCAAGTCGGATGAGGGTATATTCTTAGGATATTCCTCATCTAGCAAAGGCTTCGGGGGGTTTACAAATGCGCGAACCCTAGTTGTGGAAGAAACACCTCATGTGGTCTTTGATGAGACATCTTCCGACAAGAGAAAGAAATTTGCCTTAGAACAAAGCGAAGACCGGATCAACCTGGTTTTGATGCACGTAAAATGGATCGCCTACGATCAAGGAAAAAAGATCGAGAACACGTAACATTGTATATTCCGAACTCGAATCATCTTGGCGATTCACCAGTCAATCGGACCTAAAGGTACGCATAACTGCACAATGAAGAAATTGGTACAAATCGAGATAAGAACAACCGAACCATCTCGGTTCGGAGGGAACACCTAAAGTTCCTATGGATGAGACATCGGACATGATGAGTCCAACATCACCGAGACTTGTCCATGTCAAGTGGATCATAATTACGCACCACTCCCAATCACTAGTAATGAACTACTATCGAAAGAGGATGATGTTCTCCAAACCGATGCAAATCGAAAAAAGAAGGACTGGGTAACCAGTCATCCAACTGATCTGATCATCGGAGACCCATCTTATAGAGTCAAAACTAGACATCAGATTGGTGAAAGTGTCATGTATTGTTGTTATCTGTGTTTGAAGGAACCAACTGAAGTAGAAGAAGCTCTACAAGATGGAAACTGGATCCTAGCCATGCAAGAAGAACTGGAACAGTTTGAGAGGAATCGGTTTGGAATCGGTGGATGTATCCAACCCATCAAGATGTGATTGGCACAAAGTGGGTATTCAAGAACAAGAGATGAGAATAATGTCATAACCAGAAATAAGGCAAGACTTGTTGCTAAGGGGGTATTCACAATCGAAGGAATTGATTATGATGAGACCTTTGCACCGATCGCCGCCGAAGTCATTCAAATTTGTTTACGGCATATATCTTGCCTGAGAGGGTTTATTGTGTATCAGATGGATGTAAAGAGTGCATTCTTAAACGGGGTACTAGCCGATGAATTTTATGTTGAACAACCTCCGTGCTTTGAAAAAAAGCGACGGTGTACCGCTTTTAGAAAAAGCTCTTTATGGGTTCAAAACAAGGTCCTCGAGCTTGGTATGATACACTCTCTCGCCTTGATAGATGGTGGTTTGACTAAAGGAATAGTGTCTGAAACCTTATTCGAATAGAAGATGGAGTAGATATTCGATGGTTCGATTTATGTGGGCGACATCATCTTGGGATCTCCCAACAAGAGTTTATGTGAAAAATTCAGCAAACTAATGCAAGGAAAGTTCGAGATGTCCATGATGGGTCAGATGAGTTACTTTACGGGTTTACAAGTTAAGCAAAGTACGAAAGGATATTCATCTGCCAAAGTAAGTACACTAGGAGTTTATTGGCTAAGTTCGAGTTCAAAAAAACCGTAAGGAAGCGGAATTCCTATGATGATTTGGATTCAAGATGGATCCGAGATGAGAATGGTCGAAAACTAATCGAGAAAAGAATATAGGGCTCTCATTGGATCTTTACTATACCGACCGCCAAATGGACCGTATATCACTTTTGTAGTAGGTGTATGTGCGATTTCGAGCAAAATCAATGCAAAAGTCACTTGGAAGCCGGTAGGTGGATTCTTAAGTATCCGAAGGGACGATAAACCTTGATTTATTCTACCCATCGGATGATAATCTAGAAACTTAGTGAGTATTACGATTACGATTATGGAGGTTGCAGAATTGATAGGAAGTCAACCTCAGGTACATGTCAGTTTTTAGGTAGTAAATTGATCTCTTGGTTTTCAAAAGAAGGACATCGATTCATGACATTACTACTGAAGCAGAATATATGGCTGCAGGAAGTTGTTGCTCCCAACTGCTCTGGCTTAGTCAGCAGCTGAGGGATTATAACATTATAGCTACGAATATACCTATATTCTGTGACAGTAATAGTGCTATTGCAATCACTCAGAATCCTATTCTACATACAAGATGCAAGCATGTGGATGTCAAACATAATTTTATAAGAGATCATGTTGAAAAGAAGAATATCATAATAGAAAAGATCCATACTGATAAACAAAAAGCTGATATTTTAACCAAGCCACTAGCTGAGATCAGATTCAGAGAATTATGCAATGAGCTAGGGCTTCTGGATCTCGGAGAAAGTGCACCAGAAATGTTTGGTGGACTAGTCTCCAGAACCAGTTGGTTAAGAGACTAACCAGGTTAAGAGGAATCAGTTGAGTTATATATCTCAACTGATCAGAAGATCAGTCAAGGAACTGATAAGAGAAGGCTTTATCAGTTCAGACAAGGAACTGATCAGATTAAGGCATTTCAGATTAAAGGAACTGATCAGTTTGGTTGTTTTATACTTTGTAAGTCGATTAAGTTATGTTCAACAAGCAAGTTGTATAAGATTAAGGCTACAAATCGCATAAGAAAGTAGAAACAACTCAACAATGAAATAATAGATTTTTTCATTGATAAAGACCCGGAGGTTAGATTTACATTACAAGTTACAAGTGCAAAAGGTGTTGGGATTATACTGGAAAGTATGCTTTTACTTTGTATAATCGAAACTGAATTTCCAGAATTATTTACTGAAATAAATTGTTTATCACTGATGCTTTAAATATTATTGAATGTTACATATATTTACTGCATAACTGTTCAATAAGTCGTACGTGTTACATTGTAGTTAATTTAGTGATACCAGATCACAGAAGATTAAATTAACAGTCTCTTGTAACTAAAAGTACGTTATTCACAACCTAGATGGAAATGAACAACCCATCGTGAAAGATTGAAGTGTAAGGCTCAGATTGACTTGTCTTGACCAAGAGATTACACTAGTGCATGACTGATGCACTGAATAGGACCTACAGGAGGATAAATTCTTCAGAACTGAACAAGGAAGAATTAGACCTCAGTGGTTCGTTGTTTCTTAATCTTCGTTCCTTAAATAGGATCACGTGGGATTGGTAACTATTGCTTTGACTTATCATGGGTAGCGAATCAATGAGATTCAATACTTTTTTATCTTGGACAATATTATTAGTCACATGTGATTGCTAAGATTTAATACGAAGAATCGTTATTGCAGAACGCTTGTTTGATTTGCCCTTGGGAGGTTCATAAGCTTTATCATACCAAATCTTGCAAGTGGAATTAGTTTCCGGTATGGATAATAATGTTGAATCGTTCCTTGACCAAGGATAAAAGATATTAATTAATGGAAAACTATTTCAGTTGCTTGAATTAATTAATGGGCTAGATAATCTTAAACACGGGAAATAATGACCGGGAGCCATATTGAGCCATAATATGTGTTAAGATGGATAGTAAGAATATTAATTATGTAGTGGGATTAATTAATATTTATGGGCTTGAATTATATCGTGGCTCAATATTAGACATTCAAGGTCCATTAGAAGGTCCAATCTTAATTTTCTTAAAGGCCCCCTGAGTAGCCCAACAAATAGTCCAATAACTGAAAAAGGTGATTCAAATAAAATAAATATTGTTGCTTATTTTTCCTATAAAATTTCGAAAATTATGGATAAGTTGGGAGAAAGATTTACTTTGAATTTTGTTATGGAATGAAGATATGTATTCTTGGAATACAAGATTATCTCATTAAATTCAAGAAATCTCCCACTTGGTTATTCATAAGGGAAATTTCGAAAATTTTGAAAATATAGTGGGCAAGAAAGATTTTCTTGATTTTCTTGAAAATATATTATGGAATATATGTATTTCTTGAAATACAAGAATATCTCATAAATTCAAGAAGATCCAAATCTTGGATTCTTGCATCAATTATTTTCGAAAATTATCCATATTGAGGAGGTGGGATTTTTGTGGAATATTTTAATTATGGGAAAATTATCCATATTGAGGAGGTCGGGCGACACTGCCACTCGGGAGGGCGACATCGGGCGCTCGGCGCCGACATCAATGGCTTCGGGTGGGCGATCTTGCGTTGTGCCAAGGCGCCGCGGACGTGGTTGCTTTCGGCAAGCGGCGGCGGGATCTTGAGGAGTGCATCCAGTTGCGAGCTACTTGGCGTGGCGTTTCGAGACAGAGTTCTTTTAGAGACGATCGAGTGGGAGAAATTCAAGATGGTGTTTCTTCAAGATCAAGCCAAGAAAAATCAAACCATGCCAATTGGAAAATTCGTGCCCAATATGTTTATTTTTCTGTTTTGCTTGATTTATTTTGTGCTACCTTATGCTTTATTTAATTTGTTTAAATGTGTTTGCATGAGAGTTGCCCAAATGAAAAATCTAACCTTCAAAATTACTAAGTATGTTTAAATAATTAATTGACAATTTTATTCCGAATAATAAAATTGAATTAATTTTGACCTCCATGATTTATTTATTTGTGAATTCTTTTGGAGAAATTCCCCCATCGGGACGGTCAAAAGATAGCTTTCACATGAATGAATTCCAAACGGATGATTGTGGGTTATTACTAGTGGCGATGATGACCTCCCACGAGGCTCGTTCAAAAGCGAAATAATAGTCCCATATTTAATCATGGTTATTACTTAGGTATAAAATTGATATCATATACTTCCCCAAAGTCCCTGTCGATTTTATATTGGTCAAATGGGAACCAAACTATTAATCTGGATATTAAAGGTTTGTAATTGTTCTTGTTTGTAACTTTCTTGAATGTGTTTAAATAATGACCCACCCCACGTGGCTTATTTAAACCTGCTTTTGAGATGTTGGGTGATGCGTGTTCATATTTTTTTTTTTGATTTTTAAATATGATGCATGTGATCGAATCTTGTGATATACTTGTCTTTATTGCATATAGTTATTTATTTCGATTCGGATGTCTTTTACCTTTTAATCCACTTGTTATTATACTTAAAGTCAATACAATATGTATGGAAACTATATTGGAAACGAAAAATTATAATTGTCTAATCGCATAAAAAAGAGTGGATTCTTGACACACCAAAATCGGATGAGCCAACCGACGAGTCAAAACATGCGGGACTCGTCGGATCACCTTCTTGAGAGATGTCGTCATTTGAAAATGGTGGAGGGCAAACCCGTAAGGGATTACGTTCTCAAAATAGATGGCCCATCCCCAACAAACTTGAGATTCTCGAGTCTGATTATAATCTGGAGACTCGGATGAATTTGGTACTTCACTCTCTGCCCAAAAAGTTTTTGAGCATTTTGGCCTCTCTAGCTAATTTGTTGCAAGCTTTTGGTCTCGGTAAAAATGATGATAAGACACCAAACTCAAGCTTTGACGGCAAGTGGTCCGTCTTCATCTTCTAGGCCAAGGGTAGGCAAGATAAAGAAGAGGGCCAAAGGCCATAAGCAATAAAACTCAACTATTGCCAAGGGAAATGGTAAGATGAGGAATGCTTGTTGTGTCAAGGAAAATCCAAAGAGGAAGTGCTTAAGCTGCGGTGAGAGAGGACAATGGAGGTTTTGCCTGTTCCAAACCCAAAAGGGACGGAAAGAAAGGTAATTCTCATGCACTAGTTGTTGAAACTTGTTTAGCGGCGTATACTTCTCATTCGTGGGTGATTGATATGAGATCCACTAATCATGTTGGCTTCACGGGTTCAAAATGATCCGGCAACTTAGTGGGAGTGAGATCCTCATCACACTGGGCGACGTTACGAAAGTAGAAGTCATTGCAATGCTACGTAAGTGGCAGATATTGCAATGCTACGATAGTAATGATTATTGCAATACTACGCAAGTAGCAGACATTGCAATACTACATGAATAGTAGTTAAAGCAGTGGGAGAAGTGCACCTATCTTTTGAAGATAAAGTTTTTTTTTTAGATTATCTTTATGTTCCCAGTTTTAGAAAGAATTCACTTTCAGTTTCTAAAATTCGATTAAAGGACACTAAGTTTCTTCTAATAAGAATGACATCATTTTTTAAATGATGAGTGTATATCTGATACGGGACATTGATGGAAAATCTCTATACAATTAATCATGCACACCACTCACGAAATGCATCCTATAACACATCAACTATTTCCGACAAAA
Source organism: Stenogyne calaminthoides (assembly GCA_037126765.1). Classification (NCBI taxonomy): domain Eukaryota; kingdom Viridiplantae; phylum Streptophyta; class Magnoliopsida; order Lamiales; family Lamiaceae; genus Stenogyne; species Stenogyne calaminthoides. The sequence goes on from JBBCBC010000006.1 coordinate 6,669,469, forward strand.
AAAAGCGTGAACGAAACACTTCTTTGGCATCTAAGATTAGGTCATATAAATCCAAAGAGGATCCAAAGGTTGGTGAAAGATGGTTCACTAGAGCGTCTCCAAGTTGAACAAATTCCAACCTGCGAATCATGTTTGGAGGGTAAAATGACCAAGAGGGCAATTGGAGCCAAGGGGAATAGAGCCAAAGAAGTGTTAGAGATCGTTCACACACGGATGTATGTGGTCCAATGTCAACCAAAGCAAGAGGAGGTTATGAGTATTTTTTATTGATGATTACTCAAGAATGCGATTACATTTTCCTTATGAAGCATAAATCGAGACCTTTGAGAAATTCAAAGAATTTAAGGCTCAAACAGAGAATCATAGGGAAAAATGTATCAAGTTTCTACGATCTGATCGTGAAGGCGAATACCTCAGCGATGAGTTTTTGAACCACTTATCGATGAAGGGATTGTATCCCACTCAACGCACCTTTACCCCTCAACAAAATAGGGTTGCAGAAGCGAAGAAACATAATTCTTTTGGAAATGGTTAGATCAATGATAAATTATGCGGATCTTCCCGAGTTAGCTTGCTCTGGGGTCATACCTTGAAACAACGACTTATTCTCAACTTGGTGCTATCGATTCGGTTCCCAAAACTCCCAAAGAATTGTGGACCCAGGGCAAGCCTAGTATGATACACATGAGAAATTTGGGGGTGTCCGCCTCGTGTTGGACAAAGAAGCCCGATAAGTTGGATCCTCGATCGAAATTAAGACTGTTTGTAGGATACCCCGGGGAACAAAAAAGGGTGTATGTTCTATGGTCCCGAAGATCAAAAGGTGGTCATCGGACCCACTTTAGATTTTTGGAAGAAGACTATATGAACCAAAAAAACCCCAGGAGTGAGATTACCTTAAATGAGCTTAGAGGCAAACCTCGGTGCCAATTGTCTTAGATGATATACCAAACGATCTGTTTTCTGGCCGAGCCTCGTCGTAGTGGGAGGGTTGTTAGACAGACCGAGAGATTCATGGGAATAGGAGAGTCCTCGGACTTGATTCGGACAAAGACGAATCGGACCCATGGACATATGACGAGACACTCCAAGATAAGGATCTTGATTCTTGGCAAACAACAATGAAAGTTGAAATGGGTTCTATGTTTCATAATAGAGTGTGGGAGCTAGTCGAACCACTTAATGGGGTCAAACCCATTGGATGCAAGTGGGTATATAAGAGGAAAAGAGGACCGGACGGGAAGGTTGAAACCTTTAAAGCAAGACTAGTGGCGAAAGGTTATACTCGAAAAAGAAGGATCGATTATGAGGAAACTTTTTAGCCCGTAGCCATGCTTAAGTCCATCCGTATTCTCTTATCGATTCTTTGCGCATTTTCGATTTTGAAATCTAACAAATGGATGTCAAGACGGCTTTCCTTAACTAAGTCTTGATGAAGAGATCTATATGCAACAACCCCCCGAGGTTTCATTGAAACAGGCCAAGAACATCTTGTTTGTAAGCTCAAGAAGTCCATTTACGGACTCAAACAGGCATCCACAGCTTGGAACCAATATTTTGATCATGTTATAAAGTCTTATGGGTTTGATCAAAACGAGTTTGAAAGTTATGTGTATAAAAAAACATGTCGGAACTGCATTGGTATTCTTAGTACTATACAAAGATGACATTGTGATCATCGGGAACGATGTGAAGGTGTGATCAGACGTAAGGGCATGGTTTTCAAAACAGTTTGATATGAAAGACTTAGGGAAAACCGGACATATCCTTGGGATCAAGATAACTCAAAAAGGATGATCGGGTTATCGCAAGTTTCATACATAGACACTGGTTTTGAAACGATTCAGCATGCAAGATTCCAAGAAAGGATTCGTACCTTTCAGACTTGGAATCCATCTATCCAAGAAAATGTTCCCTAAGACGAAAAAGGAGATAGATGACATAAAAGGTATTCCTTGTGCTACGGCTGTCGGAAACCTTATGTATGCGTTGTTGTGTACGAGACTGGATATTTGCTTTGCCGTAGGCATGGTGGCAAGATATCAAAGTAACCCAGGGAAAGGGCATTGGACGACAGTTAAAAACATTCTGAAGTGTCTAAAAAGAACTCGGGATAGAATGTTGATTTATCAGTCAGATATTCAAATCCCCATCGGCTACACGGACTCGGATTTCCAATCAGACTTAGATTCCAGAAATTATCTGCCTCAGTTAGTGTGTTTCCATTTGGGAAGTGTAGCCATCAAATGGACGAGTGTGAAGCAGAAATGCATCACTGACTCAACCATGGAAGTCGGGTAAGTAGCTGCTTGTGAAGCGGTGAAAGAACCGATTTGGCTCTAGACCTTCTTAGTGGACTTGGATGGAGTTCCGAATTTGTCTAGCAATTTTTGCTAAGGGTAGTTGCAAATTCAAGGGAACCAAGAGTCTACGAGTCAAACGAGCACACTAAAGGAAAGACATCTTATACGAGAAATCGTTAAGAGAGGATATATAGATATGGCAAAGATAGCGTCTAAGGACAACCTAGCAGATACATTCACAAAGAGTCTGCCTCTGAATACATTCGAGAGACATGTGGAAGGAATGGGTGTCAAGACCAGTTTAAAACCTTTGAGTATAAGTGGGAGAAATTATTAGGTTCGTGTAGGTGACATTAGATGTCACGGACTACGCGAGACATGTTGTAGTATACTTAAAAGCAGACTTTGAGTATAAGTGGGAGATTGTTGGGATTATACTGGAAAGTATGCTTTTACTTTGTATAATCGAAACTGAATTTCCAGACTTATTTACTGAAATAAATTGTTTATCACTGATGCTTTAAATATTATTGAATGTTACATATATTTACTGCATAACTGTTCAATAAGTCGTAAATGTTTACATTGTAGTTAATTTAGTGATACGGATCACGGAAGATTAAATTAACGATCCGCTTGTAACTAAAAAGTCGTTATTCACAACCTAGATGGAAATGAACAACCCATCGTGAAAGATTGAAGTGTAAGGCTCGGATTGGCTTGTCTTGACCAAGAGATTACACTAGTGCATGACCGATGCTTTTGAATAGGACCTCTGAGGAGGATAAATTCTTGAACCCGAACAAGGAAGAATTAGACCTCAGTGGTTCGTTGTTTCTTAATCTTCGTTCCTTAAATAGGATCACGTGGGATTGGTAACTATTGCTTTGACTTATCATGGGTAGCGAATCAATGAGATTCAATACTTTTTATCTTGGGCAATATTATTAGTCACGTGTGATTGCTAAGATTTAATCTGAAGAATCGTGTCAAGTACACTTGTTTGATTTGCCCTTGGGAGGTTCATAAGCTTTATCATACCAAATCTTGCAAGTGGAATTAGTTTCCGGTATGGATAATAATGTTGAACCGTTCCTTGACCAAGGATAAAAGATATTAATTAATGGAAAACTATTTCAGTGGCTTGAATTAATTAATGGGCTAGATAATCTTAAACACGGGAAATAATGACCGGGAGCCATATTGACTGTAATATGGATTAAGATGGATAGTGCAATATTAATTATGTAGTGGGATTAATTAATATTTATGGGCTTGAATTATATTGTGGCTCAATATTAGACATTCAAGGTCCATTAGAAGGTCCAATCTTAATTCTCCTAAAGGCCCCCTGAGTAGCCCAACAAATAGTCCAATAACTGAAAAAGGTGATTAAAATAAAATAAATATTGTTTCTTATTTTTCCTATAAAATTTCAAAAATTATGGATAAGTTGGGAGAAAGATTTTCTTTGAATTTTGTTATGGAATGAAGATATGTATTCTTGGAATACAAGATTATCTCATTAAATTCAAGAAATCTCCCACTTGGTTATTCATAAGGGAAATTTCAAAAAAATTGAAAATATAGTGGGCAAGAAAGATTTTCTTGATTTTCTTGAAAAGATATTATGGAATATATGAATTTCTTGAAATACAAGAATATCTCATAAATTCAAGAAGATCCAAATCTTGGATTCTTGCATCAATTATTTTCGAAAATTATCCATATTGAGGAGGTGGGATTTTTGTGGAATATTTTAATTATGAGAAAAAGAATATAGGAGATATATTCAAGATTTCTTGGTGATCAAGAAAAGTCTTTTCCCACATTGTTTTTTCACTGAAAAAATCGACCACTCCTCACCTATAAGTAGGGAATGATTCTTTCATTCCCAAGTACAATTCCATGTGCTGGAAAAATTAGCAAATCCACATAAGTGGTGCAACAAAGTTTATTTTTTCCTTTTTGTTAATTGTTCGACAAGTGTCCTTCCAATTGGATAGTTGAGCAAGGGCTAAGGGAATACTTGGGAAGTCCTTTTGGTTAGTCCGTCAACCGAATTCACCGCCATCCCGAGGGAGAATGCGTTCACGTAAACCCGTAGATTCTCGCGTCGCGTAAGGTTTTACGTGGCTTATTATATGCATGATATGTTGTTGAAATTATTATTTGAATTAATATATGATTAATTCATGCTAGTAATAATTAAAGAATTAAATTTGTATTTAAATATTCACCCCGAATAGATCTGTGCAACCTATTTCCCAACAAAAGGACCCGGAGGTTATTACATAAACCATAAACCGTAAACCCTAAGCCTAACCCTAGAAAGGGGGGGAGAGAGGCTTTAAAGATTTTAGAGCCTGATGCTCCCATTTTCCCCCACTTAACCCTAAAAGGGGTGTGAGAGGCTTTGAAATAATCCTAAGCCACCCTCGAGCTTGGAGTGGAGGCGAGAGCGGCATTGAAGGATTTCTAAGCCAGGAACCCCTAGTCCTAAAATCAATAGGCTCTCCAGCTGTTAAATGGGACACAAGTGCCAAAGATGTGGTCCAAAGACCATATGGCCACAAGTGTCGCATGCAAATATTGAGTTTGATATACGATGATCAGATGTTGTTTGATCAAGATCGAATACCAAACTCATGTTTTGTATCAGACTGAGTCTGTTGATGTTAATTCTGTCATCTCGATAGGCACACAAGGTGCATACGGTTAGAAGAAGTGTCTTCTCATTTGAGATAGCAGATTCGTCGCCTCGGTGGTGAGAAGCTTGGCAATAATTGTATGTGTAATCTTCGATGACGACGAAAGCAGTAATAAGGGACACACGGGGTTGATTTGAGAAGCTAAAATCATTTGAAAAGGGTTAAAGGTTTTTCTTGGGAAGTTTCAATTCTAAATAAGGGTTCATCGGAAAACATGGAGTATAAGCTAAATAAAGAAGATGAATGATTTATGTTGTGTTGTTTGCCTAAAACCCCAGATCTATTTATAGAAGAAAAGCAGGGGTATATGTGCAAATTTAATATCTCAAGACCCTTAAGAGAAATTTGCACCGCAAGGACAACGCGTAGGAAACAAGCGACTGATGATTGGATAAGCTTACGACGATTGATATCCCAAAGTATCCAGACTATTATTACGAATGTTAAATCGTGCCGACTTAGGGAATCGAGACGAATCTCCGATTTTCCAAGACTAAGTTTTGGCGGTAACACTTATTCCAAGAATTGACTTGTCTGAATAAAATCAGATTAGGTCAACTGAAATCTGATTAGATAAGAGATTGATCAGATGAGGAAGATCAGTTGAGTATGATACCTCAACAAATCAGATAAATCAGTCAATAAGTAATCAGAGATAACAGTTGAAGGGGGAACTTCAACTGATCAGGAAGGATCAGAAAAGGGAATATCAGACGCAAAGTGGAGAGGATCATTTAAAAGGGACAGTTGGGAAATTATAAGGATTATGCAGAAAACTAAGATCAACAAGTGGTACAGACATACTTCAAGTGGTATTGACTGATTACAATATCAGTCAACCAGATACGCATTTCTGTTTCCTTGTTTACTGTTTACATATTTGAAATTATATGATAATATTTGTCTTTACTGTACACATACTTTTGTGACGCATACCCTGCAAATTATTTAATGCGGACATGGGGTATATGTATTAAATGCTACTAAATGTGTTTTTAAATCCAAAAGGTAATCGTGCGTGCACATCCTGACCACACGATCAAAACCGCTCAATCTGGATCGTTTATCCTTTTCAAACGTTTAATCTTCTAGTCTCGTTTTTCCCTCCTTCCTTTTATAAGCTTCATCAAAACCCTACCAGAGTACTTTTCTCAAAATTCTTGCGATTTATTTTTTTTGCAAACTCACAATTATCTTTCTGCGATTCAAAGTGTTTCTTACGATTCAACCTATTTCCAAATCGAAAAGCAGAATCTGGTAATTTCTGGTTATTTGATGAATTACTTTCCTAAAATCCATTGATCATATAGATTACGTCTATTTATGTTATCCTGGGTTATGCTTTATCATTTCTTGATATCCGTATGTATTCATCGATTACTAGGTCTGAGAATAGGTCTGATAATCAATATATGATATCTTTATGGTTATGCACAAATTTTAATCGAGTCTATCTTGTTGTAGATGGCCACTCACAGAATGGGCAAAATTATGTGTAACTATGCGGATTTGGCAACCAAAATTGTTGAAGACAAATTTGTAAAGTTTAGTGTTACACGGATCCTAATCAATGGAGGTGGAACAAATTACGAGGAAGGCGGTCTCGAAAAATAATGTCTTTTCTCACTTGAATCCAAAGAATCAAAGATGAAAACCGGAATTCTTGAGGAATTTGAAGGTTGACGAGGAGAATCACAGACCTGAATCGATATCTTGATAAATGGAGAGGAGATCGGACTAACAAATGATGATATATCTCTACTTTATTCCTGCCCAAAGGAAAAATCTCTCCTGCTCACTATAGGGAGAATGAAGACGAACTGATCAAGAATGAACTCTTCAGAGAGGCTGATAAACACCAGACCGTAGGCTTTGTCAGGCCTATGTTGAAAAGGAGATACCGTCTGTTGTTTGACATTCTGTCAAAAACAATTATAGGTATCTCATTCAGCCCAGATGCATTAACAACTGTAAAAATGTATAGTATGACTGCTATTATCGATGAAGCCAAAAATATTAATTGGCATGGTTTTCTGAAGGCTATTTTGCTCCAAGAACATGACAAATTTGGAGTTAGTGAACAGAGACAAGTCTATCTGAAGAAGAGAATCAACAATCTCAACAAGGTTGCGAATTCGACAAAATACCACATCTTTGAATGGGATAAGAATTTTGAAGTCCTACAAGGCTTTTCTCTCTAACACATCAGTCATCTATGGCCCATCAGATGATGATATGCGGCCCACCCCCAAAGACTAAGAAAGGGAAAAACAAGGAGGCAGCTACGTCTGCAACTGATGCTCCTCAAAAGAAGAAGAGAAAACTGGTAAAGGCTCAGGAGAAGAGGCTAAAGAAGGTAAAACAGGCCGCCATGACTCTTTTTTCTGGAAGACGAGTCAGATGAAGAAGGAGTGCTAGATCAACTTTGATCTTGCAGCAGAGATCTCATTGAAAACATCGAATAGGCAAACTTCTCAAGTTGAGAGCTCGCCAGAACAATCTGAGGGAAGAGCAAGGGACGAACGATCTCCTTCACCTCAATCTCGCGCTGATTCACCACTCAGACTTCTACCTGCTGAGCAAACCTGAAAGTTCACCTGTTCGCGAACCAGTAAGATCACCGCTTGCGAACTAGACGCACGAGTCGCTTTCTGGAGAAACCTCTGCAGATTCAAATTAATCGACCAACATCCAAATACTCAGACGCCACGGTAACCCCTCTACATCTCATCAACCGAACTTGGTCGATCTGAACAGATGATTCCTGAGTCCAGATCATCCAAGACCATCACCGGGAAAATGGTCAGAATGAGAATTGAACGCGAAATTGATGAGTTATATCCGGAGTTGGAAGTCCATCTTGTTATTCGGGAAGAAGTAATGGAGATCCTCACTTGGAAAGATCTCTGTTTGAAGAACTTCTCAGATTTCATGATCATTATTGAACAAATGGGAGAGTCTTTGATGCATTCGCGGAGACTTTGATTTCGACATGAAGAAATGCGCTTTCGGTAGGATCACCAAATTGAGCCGATAACTTCTTTGAAGTGATCAACGCTTTGATCCCGTAAAAGGGAATAATTGAACAAGTTGAGCCGGAGATCATTTGAAGAAACTCCTAAGAAAGATGATCCTATGAAGGATGTGGGAGTTCTTAGATGATAGTGGAACTGGTCTTTGCGATTCATGACCCGACCACTAGAGGCGCAAACAATCGAAATGATCGGTGATGCAAAATATTCACCGCAACACATCACCACCCCTGATCAACTTAAAGAGATCGGATCTTGTCTTAAAAGATCTTACGAAGAAAGAAGTTGAGGGAGTGTTGGCTAATGAACTTAGCAACACAATAGGTGATCGAGAGGCGATTGGACTCAAAGAAATAACGGATCAACGGGGAATAGGCTATTTTTCAGTTGAAGCAATCAAAGATCGATTCTCTTAAACCGTGACCAACCTTATTTCTTGAATTTAAGAAGGCGATTGGCGACAAGTTAGTTCAGGTTTATCAACAACAAGTTTCTTTTCGATGGTCACGAAAAAGCTTGAAATGATTGAAGAAAAACTTGATAAACTCATTCTTACCCTCTCTCTTTGCCGTTGAATCTGCACAAGATCGAAAATCTCAAAGATTCAAAATCTATCTACTCAAGCTCAAGGTTTATCTGTTGAAGATCTTAACAAGGCCATATCGATCGACTTTGGATCTCGACTTCCCTACCTCAATGCTCTTTTTGATCAAACCAAAAAGGGGAAGATTGAGTTGAAAAACCAACCGACTTTATCGAGAACAATGAAAAGAACCGATTGAGACAGGTTGAATCCTATGGCGCACTAGACCATCCGGATCATTTGCTAATGAAGTTTACGGGAAGATGGAGAAGTCAAAGGCAAGAAAGTTAGGCTGCGGGTCTTTGGGACATCAAAACACTGTACCAACCACTCGGACTAAGAGAATCACGAGAAACCTGAACTAGCGGTCTGAGTTGATAATGAACCGGCCGAGAAACCGACTAAGGAAGCGATTCTTTGAAGCTCGAATTAGTGAAGAAGAAAGAAGAAGCGAAAAAAAAAAATTAGAGGCGTAAGATCCGAAAAAGAAATACTGGTCGAGGGCGAAGAAAGGCAAAGCCGTAAAAATCGGGCGGAACCTCGGTTGCCCGGCAAAGAGTTGATGAAATCATTCTGAAAATTATTGCACATGTTGATAGGTTCGAGGAATGGAATAAGATCAGAAGTGAATGGCTTCTGGATGCATTTGTTCCGGACTGGTGCCACAAAAAAATCACCGGATCTGAGAATTTCTCAACTGGTTGGAGAACAAGCACCCAGATTTTCTGAAATATCTGGAAAATGAGGCCAGAATAATCAATATGAGAATATCTCGTCAAGAGTATGACGTGATGGAATACTCGAAGTAGGCAGATGGCTCATTTGACAGACTGGCATTTCAAAGGTTCTATTTTGATATCCTGAACAAAGCTCGCATAACTGATCCTCAACAGATCAATGATGTCAAATGGAAGCTATACCGGATATTCAACGTTCCTCAGGATCAACGAGAAATGCCAGAGGGATATAAGCCAAGAGATTAAAGATCAGAAGACTGTTTAGGATCAGCTGAATTTAAACCCAAACTTTTCTGATGTAATATGTAATCGATAAATCTGATGAATGAAAAGTTTATTCTTTTTCTGATCCTAAGACAAAATCTCATTGTCTTCTGATTGTGTTTTCTTTACTATTTTATATTTATCATCTGTGTTTGTTTCTCAAGTGTTTTGGTTTCATCAAAAAGGGGAAAATTGTTGGGAAGACCTGAAGATCAGATGACTACCAAAAGACCAGACCAGAAGACCTACATCAGCTGAGTCTGCTAGTTGAGCTAAGACAACTGGCACCAAAAGACTCTATCAGGTAGACTGATCAGTTGTAACTGATCAGGTCAGCTCACCAGGTGGTAACTGATGTTTCACCAAGTCATACGTTGTTGATCTAAACAAGAAGAATGTCAACTTTAGTTGGTGAACAGACTCTGACATGATGTACTTGTTAACCAATGAGAACAAGACACGTATGACCTGAGCTAACACTGCGGATTTCGGCGCTGCATAGTGAAACGGCTAGAAAAATGACATACACGCTTTCGGCCATGCCGTTCCTGGAAGCACGTCACATCAAATCCTATAAACCTGCCAAATATAGCCGGAAATTCAAATTGCTCTCCAACGGCTCTTTGATTTCAAGGTCTATAAATATGGGATTACTCTTCAGAGTGAAAAAATGGAAATTATCAAGAAGCTCATATACTATAGCAAAATTTCTGCACGAAGAACACAACCTTGAAGATTATTTTCTAGGTGTTCATCCCATAGTTCTTAGCACATAAATCTTATCCTCTAGCTGTTAGGCTACTTAAATACTAGGATAGATTTCAAAGTTGGAACAAACAACAAATCTTACCCAAAATCCAAAGGTAGGTTAAGTTTGTTTAGCAAGATTTCAGACTAGGGTTTCTAGTTCTGATTTCTGGGATCGGTTGAATGAGAGCTCTATAAATATCTGTTGGTGTAATGTGTTGGACTAACACAATAATCTAAGTCCAGTTGGTTAAGTTGGTTAAGTTGGTGCCCTTGTGATAGGGAAGAGTGGACGTAAGCCTGGTTGTCCGAACCACTATAAATCTTGTGTGCATTTACCAGTTTGATTAACTGCTTTACACTATTGCACACAACTTGATTAAATCTGCATACATATTCTAAGTTAGGATCAGGTAGCACCAAGCTACTGATCTGGTCAGATTGTCTCCATAGTCATCTGATTGAAAACAACTTCGGAATCTGATTTGTTATAAACTGGTTTTTCACACGGGTATAAACTAAACTTTCCGCAATCAATCTTAAACCGATAGACACCGAATCGATTCGCCTCGGCGATCGATAAGTTGAATATCGATCCAAAAGATTCACTTGCACTCTCGATCGAATAAAACGCAATCACACACGATCTGCAAAAAAAGTTTTCAAAAGTCTATTCACCCCTCCCCTCTAGACTTCTGCCCTCACGAAACCCGTTCGGGACCTACAAATAGTAATAGTTGATGGTGTTTGTTTAAAAAATTAAAGAAAAATTAATACTTCCTTCGTTCCAATTTTTTTTTGTACAATTACTGTATACGGGATATTTAATGTAGAGTTATTTATTAATATTTGAGGTGATAAAATGTTAAAAGAATGAGTAAGTGGCATATGGTAAATAAACTGTGTTTGAATGATTTGAGTTAAAATGAGTTTTGTCATTTAAAGAAATGTACAAAAGAGTTTAAGTCGGATCAAAACGAAAATTGTACAAATAAATTTGGAACAGAGGGAGAATAGTATTTACAAAAAAATATTTAAGTATAATACTTAAAAATGTTCATACGTAATTAAAAATACCCATCTTTTAATTTATAATTTATAATTTTTGAGAGTTTATTTAATGTAATGAAAGAGAAATAAGATACTCTAAATTACCTATTCACATAATTTTTGGTAATTATAAGCGCTTATATTTTTTTTCAAACAACACGAAAAACCAATCCTCAAAATGTAACGATTTGTCTAACATTAACAACTGTAATTCAAGAACCTATTAAAATAATTAAATTTAAACTTCAACAATTACAGTAACATCAGATTTTATTAGTACTTTGAAAATCAGCCTCCAAAAAAAAAGGGCCAATAGAAATGCACAGGCGGTTAAAGAGAAGATACCCAGGAGAGAGAGAGTGAAGTATGAGTCAGTGATTCTAGTGATATCCTGCAAAAGACCCCACTTTTTTTTTATTATATTAAAGTACTAAAAATTAATTTTTTTTTTTTCAAAATAATAATTAATGATTTTTTTTGCAAACCCCACAAAAGCCAGGAAGAATTCAGACACAGGACAAGATTTTGTGCAGCATAAAATGTGTTTCAATTCTGATGCTAATAATTGCCACTATTACTTCAAGCTGCATATATATACACATCCCCACAACAGAAAGATACATAAAGCAAAAATATATCAAATAGAATAATTACACATTTTTTAGTTTTCTTCGTAGAGAAGGAGTGAAAAGAAAGCCAGACAGAGACCCCTTGCAAGAAAGATCAAATGTTTGCAAATCATTTGAGAGAGAGAAAAAGAGAGAGAGTGATGTTTTTATGAGAAAAAGTCTGTTCTTCCTACTGCTTCAATATATACTTTGACAAAAAGGTTTGATCTTTTAGCTCAGTTTTCTTTTTCTCCCTCAAAAAAAGTAGACTTTATTTCTGTCTTCAAATCCCTCAACATCAAGAACAAATCTTTCTTTTATTTTTCATCTTAGTTTCTTATTATATATGATATGTTATTGCACCCTTGTCTAAAACTGGTCTGAAAAATTAAAGGGGAGTTTAGTTTGCATGGCTAGTCATAGACTTGGAGAGCCTTTATCTGATTCTGGAGTGTCACACCATCACCATGTCCCCTATGCTCTTCCGTACACCAATTCAAGTTTCATGTAAGCCCCAAAATTTTATTTTCTTGATTGATTCTGATTTTAGATTTAAATTAATTTCTGACATGGGTTTTTTGTTTGGTTTTGCCCCTTTTCTGTGTTTGGGAAAAAAGAAATCCAGAAGGGCCAACTTTTGATTTTGGAGAGCTTGAGGAGGCCATTGTTCTGCAAAGTGTTAAGATCAATAATGATGACAAAAAACAACGTATGCTACTTTCCCTCCTTTTTTCTGACGTTTTTTTGGGTAGGTGGGGTGGGGGGTTGAACATTTCCACAGAAGGGCTCTTACCATTTGTGATGCAGAAATTATTCTTGAAAAAAAGTTTTGAATGGCGTGTGTTTCAAATAAGGCAAAAACCAGACCTGCTTGCATGATTTTCTTACTGACTCCATAACTGCTCATGAAAACATATGGGAGTATTGCATAAAAGGGGATTGGGTTCAAAGGGTTTCTGCAAAAGATAAAGACTTTGTTTTTATTTATTTTCTTGTGATTCTTGAAGATTTTGCTTTGTGATTTTGTGCAGCTTTATACACCACAATCAGGCCTTCTGCAACTCTGGAGATGTTCCCCTCTTGGCCTATGAGATTCCAGCAAGTACTATTCTTTGACCATTTTGTATCTATATTATTATTACCTCTCTCTCTTCTTTTATTGCACATCACAACAAATCAAACCCCTCAAGCTCTTCAAATTTCAAACAAATTGTTACAAGGGCTAGTCTTTATCTTATCCCTTTTGAGTGTTTTTGGAGGTTTCTTGAAATTTTATGTTTCTTTTAATGAAAAAGATTTGTTTTTTAAGTGATAATGATGAAAGCATTTGACTTATTTTGTTGGTTTATTAAATATAGGGAAGCTCAAAATCAGGAGAAGAGAGTACTGATTCTGGATCAGCGGTGAACACTCTTTCCACCGGTCCTGATTCTCCGGTGAGTAGAAAGGCGGCCGTTGAACAGAACCACCTCCTTCAGCCACCGCCGCCGCCGCAGCAGATGGACACCTCAAGTGGAGTACCGGCTGCCAAACAAACACCAGAAAAGGTTCTTGCTTTTATCTTTTTGATCCTTTGTTATTCAATATTTTTCTTAAGCATGATCCCAATAGTTCTGGAAAAAGACTGGGGGATTCCCTGATTTTGTTTTATTATTTTATTTTTTTCTGACATGTAAATCAGAGAAAAGTAGAATCTTTACAGTGGTTTTTTTTTTTATCTTTTCTGCTCTATTGTAATTGTAATGGGTAACTGCAGGTTAAGTCTTAGTTCATAATTACCAACTTTTTCTCACCCCAAGAACTGCAGTTCTAATCTTTTTAAAGTGAAAATCTTTTATTTTTGATTTTTTGCAATAATCTTTATTGGAAATCATGAAACTAAATCTCAAGGAGTGAACATTTTTTTAGCCATGATTATCATTATTTTCAAGACAACAGTGCAGATATCAGCATCAGAAGATTCAGAACTGTGAAAATATATATGCCATCATTAATGGTTATAAACTTGATTTTCTTGATATAAAAAAATTGAATATTTGAAATGATTCTGCCATTCTGACACGTTATCTTCCTCTCCCTCCTTTATTAACTTGAAAATAAAAAATATAAAGAAATCAAGTAATCCAAAAAATTCTTTATAAATTTATGTGATCCAGCTGCTCTTATTGACTCTAGTTGCTATACCTAGTCTTAACAGATTTATTTTTTTATTGAATTATCTCTAAAATAATGCAAAGAAGAGGGCTTGGTTCTAACTCAGACAAAGTTCTTGATACTAAGGTGATGAAGCCAACATGGCCACATTATTCACATGCATGCATGAACTAGAACTTGTAGTACATTGATTTTTATTTTATTTTTATTTTGAATTTTTTTATTTAGATTGAAAAGTTTTGATCTTGAATCTAATTTCTTTTTGCCTTTGTTACAGACATTGAGGCGTCTAGCCCAAAATAGGGAAGCTGCTAGGAAGAGCAGACTTAGGAAAAAGGTATAATCTTGCCAATTATTAATTTCAAATATCCTCCCCCCAATTTCACCCTTTTAACCCTCCTATATCTATATGTATATATATTCAGGCCTATGTGCAGCAGCTGGAATCAAGCAGAATCAGGCTCACTCAGCTAGAACAAGATCTTCACAGGGCAAGGTCACAGGTAACCTCTAAGTCTAAACTATTTAACATAAATAAATAATTTGAAAAAAATACTGCATTTAATGGCCTAAAATGTTAATAATAAATGTCTATATTATGTATAATTGATTCTTGACTCTGTGTTCAGCAGGGACTTTTCTTGGGAGGTGGTGGGATTGCAAGTGGGAGTGTTAGCTCTGGTATGTCTATATCATTGCATAGTATAGTTATTTACTAAATTGCCCTTTCTTGAATTGCAAGCTACTTTCACTCTTTCCATTGAATATTTTAATGAATCTCTTTTCTTGTTTGGAATTTTGTGAAGGTAAACTTTTTTTACCCTTTTCCTCTTTGGTCTTGATATTCAAATCAAATGTCCCATAGTAATATTTTTCCTAGTAGTTTGAGGGAGTACTTGGTCTTTTCCATTCTTGTTAATTGTTTCATTATGACGAGTCTAATTATCAAAATTGTCAAACTCTTCAATTCTTAGACATATATATAGCTAGACTTTTTTCTAATGATCAACAATTTTGACTATAAGCTGCATACTTGAATTGTCTTAATATTATTAACTAAAGACAAAATCTGCTTTTTGACATGAAGATTTTTGCTTGTCCATTTGCCCTCTCAGATATCAAAATATTTTTTTTTTTGGAAAAATATATTCATACCAAGTATGTATAACTGGAACTGCTACTTTTACCAGAAAGTCAGCAATGGTGTTTTTGACTGTTTACATTTCCCATTTGGGTTTTTGGTAATTTGCTCAAATTTGCAAATATTTGGAATCTTAAAAGTCCATTTGTGTGCATACGAATTCTTCAATTCTGGCAATAAACGTTTGTAGTTTAGCAGAATGACAACTTATAAAAATCTTACATGAGTAGGGAAAAAAACTATAAAAAAATAAGCAAATGTAGTGGTTGGTTGTTAAAGTTGTCCTCTTCTGTTTTGTTCCGTTGTGTTCTTAATGTATGCCCCATATTGTATTTTTAATTGAGTTTCTATAATGACCTTACAACAAATTTTATTTTTAGAAGATTGTTTCATTAAAACAAATTTGTTATTACATTAAAAATATAATTGTAAATCAGTTGTACGGTAAAATTGTGAATCAGTTGTATTAGTTATTTTACTATTTCCCATTTACTATAAAGTGATAATTGTGAATCAGTTGTACATAAGACCAACTCATGAAATAAATACTTATTCTAATGTAGGTGGAGCAATATTTGATATGGAATATGCAAGATGGTTAGATGATGATCATAGACACATGTCTGAACTCCGAACTGCATTGCAAGCTCACTTATCTGACGGTGATCTGAGGGTTATAATGGACGGATATATCGGGCATTATGATGAAATATTTCGCCTAAAAGGCGTTGCTGCTAAATCCGATGTATTCCATTTGATCACTGGAATGTGGACTACACCTGCTGAAAGATGTTTCCTTTGGATGGGCGGTTTTCGCCCTTCTGACCTAATCAAGGTTCGGTACATTTTGCATTCTCATCATTGTATCATTATCATGCATGCGATTTTTAAACATAAATGATGATTCGAGGTCCTTTATTGTTTGATTAGATGCTAATTACACAATTAGACCCGTTAACGGAGCAGCAAATTATGGGGATTTACGGTCTCCAGCAGTCTTCACAGCAAGCAGAGGAGGCTCTTTCACAAGGACTCGAACAACTTCATCAGTCCTTGATTGATACCGTTGCCAATTGTTCTATTAACGATAATATGCATCACATGGCTGTTGCTTTGGGAAAGCTTGCCAATCTTGAAGGCTTTGTTAGACAGGTACTTTATTTTTCCTTTTTTTTTTTTGAAAAAAAGTTGAATTTTTATTGGATCATATGTGGCCCTTTATTTAATGCAGTTACTAAAAGTAGAGGTTACTATATAAGGACACAATGCATTGTGACAGCTTGATGCTAAATTGTGATATTACTATGTTATGATCATCTCTTGGTTTCTATCCTGACTATATGTTGTCTATTCGAGAGTCGCCTTTTAGTTTGTGATTATCAATAAGCTATGATAAAGCGGATGTTGGGAACTGATAGAACAAGAAAAAGTAGCTAAAAAGAGCATAAAAATGTGTCAATCTCCTACTTTTATACTTTACATTCTGTTTTCTTTTGTGGTTTTTTGTGAAAAGAAGATATTTTGGTATCTTGCCTCATAAGTCTATGTAATGGAGTAGATTTAGGTTCCGACAACACAAATTGCTTCATCAAGTTTACGTAGCATTACCTTATAGGAATACTTTTATCCCTACTATGCAAAAGAGAGATAAGAATACTTCCTCTTCAAGGAATTAGCTTTAGAGCATTATATATAAAGCTTGATTAAAAATTACATCTTCGAATATAACGACAAATAAGTCCACTTATGGTGGAACCCCACTGATAATGGTGGTGACTAACCAATCTTAGACACACGGGAGTAGCTCGTATAATTTTATTCTTGGTTAGGTAATGACGAAAAATGACTAAAAAATGACGAAAAATCAAGAATTCGCTCCTTTACTGTGTTAACTGATGATTAGTTGGACGAAACTTGTATATTTAGACCAGTATAAAGAATTTAAGGATACATATGGCCTATATTCCCATCTTCAATTTGTATATTATTCATTAGTCTGCTAATACGCGGATGAATAAGACCTTTCGTTTTCTTTCTTCTTCATCATCTGAGCTTTTGTCCCTTGTCGTTAATATAAATGTATATCCTCTTTAAATTAAGCATGTTCCCATCAAAAGTTGGTTTGAAAGTGACCACATTGAAAGAAATGCCCTTGCTGTACCTATCACCAAGACTTTTTGTATTCATATATTGTCCATTATGTGAATAAAAATTAGCTAGCCTAAATCTTGAACAAACAATCTAATTTTTTGAATTAATAATCGAAACAGTCCAAATTTGTATGCATTATTGGCTCCATTAATTTCATCTTACATTATTTATAACAATTAATTAATACAGGCTGATAATTTGAGGCAACAAACCCTTCACCAACTGCACCGGATTTTGACGATTAGGCAAGCAGCACGATGTTTCTTGGTGATCGGAGAATACTATGGTCGTCTACGAGCTCTAAGTTCCCTATGGGTGTCGAGGCCAAGAGAGTAAGATCGATATAATTTTTTATTTTATTTTTGCTAATTCTTTAATGAATTATGTTTTATAATATGAGTTGAAAATTGGAAATTTCAGGACTTTGATAGCAGATGATAATTTTGCCAAACAACAACAGATTTGCAGATGGTACAATCTTCACAGAACCAGTTTTCAAATTTCTGACGATTATTAGATGAATGAACTTCATGCTATTGTGGCATTGAGGTGATTTAGGCTCTGATACTTCTAGAGAAAATAGACTTTCCTCTTCCTACCTATAATTTTGGTGTAGTTGTTAATTATTACTATTGTAGTACAATGTGCTCTTGTAAATGTAAATCAATATTTATGCAAAAAGGGAGGATTTTAATTTGTCCACTATATATAATATTAGGAAAGATGATGCCTTCATGACATGATCAGGCTTATAGGTTCATCTATTTATTTTTAAAAAAGTATATTTTTAAGAGTGTAATGTGAGGGTTGTGAGATAAAATCAAAAGAAGGGCATTTTCATTTTTTATTTTTTTTAAAAAACACTTTAGATAGGCTGTTCAATTTCTTCGGTTGTTTAATGAAAGAGTGAGTTTTTTTTGTACAAATTTGTATTTTCCAATTATAATAGACAACTCAATCTGAAATGATTGAGTTGGGTATCTCAATATTATTTCATCCATTAAATTTATTCTTGTTTTGTATTGGTGTTTTTGCTCATGTAGTAATATAATCTTCATATAATATTTACATTTTTTTATTCATGTAACACATTTTACATAATATGTAGCATTATATGTATGCTTCTATAATACTATGCGGGTATACGCATGTTTCCATCACATGAATAACCTCTCCATATGTTACCTTTAGTACGTGTACGTATGATATAAAGAATGAAACACATTTATAAAAACGATTTCATAGTGAGACGAGTCATAAGTTGGACATTGACACTTTAATATTTTAGAAAGAATGAGTGTGATTTGTGTTAGGTTGTACCCTGTTTCATGCATGAGACCGTCTCATATGAGTTTTTGTCATAAAGAATGGGAAAAATTGATCTTTTTATCATGTGATTTTGACTCATTTTGATCTTCATCCTATTAATTTACGATTTTTTTTATCTTGGTTCTATAATTTTATAAAATTAGACTTTTTCGTACAGGACTAAAAACTCAAATTTTTTTAAGTTACAGAACTAAAATTAAAATTCGTAAAGTGATTTTGGTCTTATAACTTTATAAAATTCAACTTTTAGTCCTGTCACTTGCTATTGCAGGAAACTAGTCGATGACATAACGAAAATATTAAATTTTATAAAGTTACAGGACCAAGATAAAAAATCGTAAGTTGACCAAGATAAAAATAAGTTAAAGCTACAGGAAAAATATTTTCCCTAAATTATTTTAGTATAATTATGTAATATAATATACTGTTTGTTAACATAGTAAGACATGGAGATTTATAAGATAGCACATAATTTATATGGTAACCTTTGAGTATGCAAACTGTGGTTTCTTGAATCACTCAAACTGTATTTTTTTTAAGAGTGTCTAGTGTGAAAATTTTTATGTATGAAAATTTATAAAATTGTCATAAATCAACTATCTACACTCTAAACACTAAATAATGAACCCTAAATTATAACTTATTCGGGCAGGGTGAACCATGAATCACTTGAGCCGAGTGAACCACGAATCACTCAATTTAGTTATACCTTCACCAATTATAGAATTTAATTGTAAATTAAAAAAATTTCATGTATGAAAATTTTCATACTAGACTGTCGTTTTTTAATTGATTTTTTGTTTTTCAATATGACGTTATCCCCTTTCTTGAGAGTTTTTTTTAAACGCATCATGACCAAGAATTACTCTTCTTTTTCGTAGTCATTGGATTTTTTTAAAAATATCTTTTCGCGTATTTTCTATCTGTTTTCTAAAATAAATGGATATTGCATTTGCAAAATTGCAGATCTTCTCCTTAAAGAAATATACTCTGTATGTCCCGCTATGTTTGTCTCATTTCTTTTTATTGAATGATTTAAGGAATAATATTAAAATAATAGATAGTGAGTTTTTATAGTATTTAATAGATGAAAAATGAAGATATGTGGGGTAGTTGAGATTAAAAGTAAAGAGAATAATATTAAAATAATAGATAGTGGAGTGTTACTTTTTCCTTTTATGGACTAAGACAAACATAGCGGGACGCCCATAAAAGAAAAGTGGGACAAACATAGAGGGACGGAGGGATTACTTAGCAAATTAGTGACTTTTAACTTTTTAAACACGAGATTTCAATTGAAATTTTACGATAACTATTAGTCTATTTTGGATGGCCTATTGATGGCACTCCTATTATTTTACAAGATAACGACATCAACTAACATAACCCTGAACCAAATTAGCCGTATACTAAATTCTAGATTCGATAATTACATATTTACGAAAATAATTTAGATTACCAATTTATATATTAGATGTGGCCCACGCTACAAATTAAAAAAGAATTGCTAAAATTTGTGTCACTATCTGCGTGCTTTCGAATAATCGTTCGTTTATTGATGGCCCAATTATCACGACAATTTAATTAAGATCTCATTTTACAAATTAGGTAGTATTTTCCAACCATGATGAGGACAAACGTTTACTTAATCTTCAAATCAGGATACAATTATCATTAAGATAAAGTTTTAAAAGTGAAAAGGTTTAGGTGCAACATGACCTTGTTGTTTAGCATAATTGACAATTTTTATGTTGCTTTTAGCTACAATATGTTGGATCCATTTATCAATATTAAAGTTAAGTTATAAAAGAAAAAGGTTATAAAGGCTAAACTTTAAGGCGATCAATGGAGTTGGTGTATGTTGAATTAATTAATAAGATTAGATTAATTTCACACAAAGTTTATTCTAAAAAATGAATAAATAATACCCGTAAAAAAATTAAATAAATAAGTTTAAATTGATACCATGTTCATGATCAAATCTTGGAAAATTATGAACTTAATATGAAACATATAATCTTTAGAAATTATATGCTCACTTCTTAGAACATAAAATAATTTGAGGATTACCTTTATAAAAAAAAAAAGATAATATGGTCAGATTTGACAATTTTGAGGTGACAATAATACTTCCAAAGAGAAAATAAATACATGAATTATATAGTTTTGACATTATTGTAGTCAACTAGTTGGTCTTGATAACGAAAGTCCATCAAATTGCATCTTTTATTTTTCGTGTTAATCGTGAATTCATTGACACCAACGTACACAAAATATACACATTAGTAGTCATAAAAATGTAGAATAAAAAATTGCATCGACCGACTAAAGGTCCGCTTGATATGACTTGAGAATGGTAATGATAATGAGTATCATTGATGAGTCAATTACTAAAGTCCCGTTTAGTTCGAGAGATTGATTGAGATAGACTAGGATTATGATTTTAATTCCAACTAATCTACCGTTTGATTTGTAGGATGAGAGCTCCTGATATGCTTCAAGTTCGGGTAAAAAATATATCATGTCCCTCCATGGAGGCATATATCAATCTCATGTGAAAGGTGAGATAGAACATATCCCAAATGTAAAATTACAAATTATCATTCTATTGTTTGAATAGATTCACAAGAATGAAGTGTGTTGTTTCAATTCAATTTCAGGGTGTTTATGACATTTCAATAGGTATCTCATCTAATCACTCACTCAATCCTACAATCCAAACACTTGTCTTGATTCAAACAAATTCAGTTCAATCAATCCAATCTTTCTCAATCCCACTCAATCCTATCACACCTAATCAATCAAATTCAGGCTATGTTACTCGGACACGGGTATGGGTATCCGACAAGGGTACGGACCAGTGTGTCCGACTCCCAATTTTCCAAATCTTAGGATACGTGGACACGGCTAAAAAGGATCCAAAATTAGGTCACGGGTACGGGAATACATTTATTGATAGTTTTATACATAACAAATATATATATATTTCATTTACTAAATTTACAACATATCATATATTATTATGATAATTGTACAATAAGAGAAAGGATTGCAAGATTTGTTTAAAAAAAGATTGCAAAAGTTAACACACACCAAATTAGTCATTCAAAATTTCAAAATCCCACAAAATTCTCTATTTTTTTGCAAAGAAAAGTTCAGTCTCGAAAGTGCCGTGTCCGTTTTCAAAATGAAGGATCCGACACAAATCCCATACCAGTATCCGTCAGATATGTATCCGACACGGGTACGGCTGCCGATTTGAAGGATCCGAGCATCAGAGAATCCAGGAACCAAACGCTCCCTAAGGGTTATTGATTGCATTGTTATTGCTTGGTTAGAACAACAACAATGAGTATCATGTGAGGTGAGTTGAATGAGTGGGGTAATCAATTACTTACTTCTATTCTCATTATCTGTGTATTAAAATTACCAAGTAATATCAATAGTAGTGATTTTCATTACCCCAACCAAGCGGGCCATAAATACATAAATATGCTAAGGGCTCAATAGTACATGAGAAGGAATAAATAATAAAATAAAACATGGCTAAAGCAGGATTATACCCATTCCAATTAGAATTATTAATTCCATATAAAAAATGAGTCATTAATAAATATGATTAGTTGTAAATGATTAATGATTGATAATATATAGTTGCCGACAACAGCAGATTAATTGGTATATGAATGGAGGGCAGATATGTTTTACTGTTATTATTAACATTCTGTAAGCAACAGAAAGGTTGACTTAATTCGAATTTATTTATTTTATTTTTCTGAAAATTGACTCGGTAATTTTTCTCAACCTTATTCATTTATTTTTATTGAATTTGGGTATACTTGGCGTGCAAAATACTTTGAAATTTGCAATACCTGATTTCAATTCTGACAAAAATAAAAAAATATAAAATCTAACTATCTAAGTGATGACTGTGCAGTCAAAATCAAAATAATTTTAATAAGTGGTAAGTTGGGCTGTATCTAAATTTAATTATATAAAATCTACCTACCGAAAGCCAATTAATTTATTATACGCCCCAGAAATCAAAATCAAAATCAAAATCCAAAATTTTATTAGCACGCGTAACCCATCTATAAACTAAAATTTATATTTACTGATCAATGAGATAAATTTGTAGAAATTAATTATCATGAAAGCAACATATCAATCAATAAACAATGACATCAATCACCAACGTCGTAATTATAATTTTTTTCCCCTTTTAGCCTTATGAAATTTTTTGCCCCCGGATGAAATCCTGGATTTGCCATGCTCATCTTTCATTTTAAACTTTATAGGCTAGTTGATTGATAAATATTAGGATCAAGACATATTTTAAGTTACATTCAAATAATAATCTATTTTATTATACAGTAATATTGACTATTAAATTAAATTTTGATAAAGAATCAGACCACACCACAAATATTTTGTTCCAAGTTTTACCATAGTACATTAAAAAAAATAAAATGTAAATTTAAATGCCCTTCAGCAGGTGTTCAAATTCCATATATTTTTATTTTATTTTCCAGGGGAACTTCAGGATTTAACAACTGCAGCTTCATTTACAACAGAAAGTGTCTTGGAACAATTACA
Organism: Stenogyne calaminthoides; assembly: GCA_037126765.1. Lineage (NCBI taxonomy): Eukaryota > Viridiplantae > Streptophyta > Magnoliopsida > Lamiales > Lamiaceae > Stenogyne > Stenogyne calaminthoides. The sequence continues at coordinate 6,692,875 of JBBCBC010000006.1, forward strand.
ATCACAATCATCTATACAAGATTAGTAATTTGTAATGAATAAGAAAGAAAAATGACAACTAGCATTCAGGCCTGTAAAATGGAGGATCATCTCCTAGCAAAAGAGATCTTAATATGGCTTCACAGACATCACTATCATAAACTAGCAAATGCCCTCCATCTGGAACTTCATGATACCGAATCCATGGGAGCTTTCCGGAAACATACCTTTGTAACTGAAACGGGACAACCTTGTCTTCGTGACCCTGCCAGATATGAACCGTGCTTTCCCTTTCTGGGTAAGGATCGCTTAGATCCATAGGATCAAACTCCCACTTCCCGAAAGCCACTATGAAGTCACGCCGTAGGGAGTCAAAGACACTCCGGTTCCTTAACTTGTTCTGTGTTAATCAAACAAGAATCATGTTTATGAAGACAAAAACTTGTACACACCAGTTTATGAAGTGTATTTTTAAAAGGTATACACCGTGCAACTGGTGCACAGGAATGTGACTGGAGGCAAAAACGTATTTATAAAATGTAGTAGCTGTTTCACTATAAAGTATTAGTTGTTTTACTAAAAATATGATAATTATACACTAAGCAACTGGTGCACAGGAATGTTGCTCATTTATGGACTGAAGAATGAAGATTACCCGACTGAGTAACTGGTACCCCGGTGTGTTCTTCAATACCTCCAAGTCCTTTCGACTAAAAAATGTTGGGTTTCTATCAAGGACAGTCGACGATGGGAACAATTTCTGAGTTAACCACCAATGTAATAAACCAGGAGCGTAGCATGCAACGTAAACGGCCCATTTGGAAAGGCCCTTACGGTAATCATCCTTGGTTAAATCATTAGGAAGAGAAGGCCATTTATAGTTTACATATGGGACAACAAGTGCAGTACCAGCTAACCTAATAACATATATGAAAAACGTCAATAATCATTATTCCGGTATCACCATAGCCTTAGTACCTGTTTGGTATCACAAGTGCAGTACCTGCTAACCTAATAACATATATGAAAAACGTCAATAATTAAGAGCAACAACGTCTCATATTAGTACCTGTTTGGTATTCTTTTGAGGCAACTCCAAATAGGGTAGCAACCTAGCGATACACCAAGCACGTAAAATTTGGATCCTAGTTGTAGTTTATCAGCCAGTTCCTCGATGTCACACGCTTCACTTTTTAATGATCTTTTTGGATTTGCATCGCTTTCCCCATACCCAGCTCGGTCGAATAACAAAATGTATATCTTCAACTCCTCCAAAAGTTCCTAAATGCTAAACTTACATTAGGGATCCCTATATAAATGCTTGAATCACAACATCTAGATTTAATCTTTCTACGACATAACAAGAGACAAACTCTACTTTCTGCTCAGATTACAAAACCAAGTTTCTCTAGCAAGGATTTCCTATATTCACAAATAAGTAAAGTCAGAGACCTATTGCTGAAACCTAGAGATGAAAATCAAACCAAATTACTAGATACTGACCAAATATTGTTTGTCAAAAGCTCAATTAAATCCAGTTCAATAAACATGACAGTCAAGCTTCAAATAGTTCTACACTTGACAAAATCTATAGCTCTGAGATTAATCAAGCTACTCATTGAAAATTAACAAGCTCAGTTCCATTCAATTAAAGCCCTTGTACTGTATATGTATTGCTTTTTTGTCAATTGGATATGGAATCTGGTAAATCAATTCTAAACGTAAAAGCCCAAGTTGATTTATGAATACAACAACATTGGAGATCCATCAATAAACAGAAATTACTCACTTGAGATGCCATAAAATGCATATCTTTGGAGCTAGCAAAGCCATGAACAACAATAATCCTGTAATTTGACTTATATTTGGGGACTCCCCTCTCTGTATAAGCCAAGAATCTGCCATCATTGAGCTTAATTCTAAGCGAGCTACAAACTTCCACACCAACTGTTGAAGATTCACCAGTTTTAGGTTGAGGAACAGGCTGGGTTTGCTGCTTCGCCAATCCCAAACAACCCATCATCAAAACAACCATTTTCTTGAAAACCATTTCTGAATAAACAAATAATTAAGGAATTTTGAAATTAAATTCAAAGTGTAAAAAAGTAATTGAAGATGGGATTTGAATAATTGACTCACCATACAACTACTTTCAGCAGATTGGTCTTGTAATCTCCTATTTCAGTAGTGAAATGATAGATAAATGGTTAAACGGAAATGTATTTGCAGAATTATGCAGGTATATTGCTTGAAGATGTGGGAATGACAACGGTGGCACTGCCGCACTGGCCAGGGGTTTATTTGTAAATTCACAACCTCTCCTTATTTTTCTTTCCCTCCTCTATGATTGCTATTTGCCAGCAATTAACCACTTGACCATGTTTTCTTTTTTGGGATCGATAATGGAATTGCGAAATTGACATAAAACTTCACACTAGTATTTAATTTTGGTGCACATTTGCATGGGACGATCTCACGATAAGACGAGACAAATGTTAGAAATTGCTGTTTTAACACTTTGAAATAATGAACTTGATTTATAATAAATTGTATCTCATCTCATGCATGCATGAAAATGTCTCATATGAGTTTTAATTTTTAGTTTCAGTTCGATTTTGTCAGTGCAACATCTCATGTTTACTCTTTGAATTATTAAAATATATCGATATGATTTGCTAATTTGTTGAACTTTTTTTTTTATCTTCAATGTTGACTTGCTAATTTGTTGATTTTTTTTTTAATCTTCAATGTTGATATATCTAAATAGTTGAATTTAGAGTGAAACACCATTATTACATGTGATATCCTATGCACGCCTGTTTTGAATGATCTTTATCAACAATCATAATTAAGTTAATACCTGACTCGTGTGTATATATATATATATATATATATATATATATATATATATATTTTTTTTTTTTTTTTTGAGACAATACCTTACTTGTATTAGATGACATAATTTATTGTCAAATTGGAATTTGGAAGGGAAAAAGGTCAATTTTGAAACGGATAAAGGTATATCCTTTTCATAGTCATTCGAATATTGGAACCTTTATAAATTTATTCTTATGTCTAAGAATATTCTAATGTGTGCCATTTTTTGAACATGATAGTATGATACATTCCATTACATTAACAACTATTGTAACTTGATATACCAATGCGCGCTGTTCGAATTGCTTGTATCAATTCAGGTTATGAAAAATGGTAAATATATCAATTTAAAACTTAAAAGATTTTTTTTCTATTGGTTCGAAGATAGAAAACTATCAATCCAGGGTCTGAAAGATAAAAACTATCAATTCGAGACTTACACATTTTAAGGACATGTTTGTCACTAAACCCTAAACCTGAACCGTAAACCCTAAACCCTAAACACTAAACCCTGAACTATGAACCCTAAACCCTAAAAATAAAAAAATAAGGACATAAAATATAAGTGTCAAACATGACCTTAAAATGCGTGAACCTCAAATTGATAGTTTCTATCTTTCAAGCCCTGAATTGATAGTTTTCTATCTTCCAGACCTTTAATCGATAGGAAAAATCTTTCAGGCCTTAAATTGATAGATTTGTCATCTTTCTAAGTCATGAATTGACATTTTTCATTTTCCTTAATTTGCACACAAATGATTAGCCGGTTATTGGGAATCCATTAGCAATTTTTCTTACTTTAATTTTTACTTCTTTACTACCCCCATAGTTGAATAAAATTTGGCTTTAATTATTTGATTTTAATCTTTCAAGGTTTCTTTATCCCTTTATATTATGGCTAACAACAATGACTCTATATAAATTTATAAAAAGATCAAAGGAGTAATGAAGATTTTCTCCAATAATTACTTGTGAGAAATTTAGAACAACATAATTATTAGAAAGAAAAAAAGATTAATTTCAGGAGGCAAAATGTTTGTCATGTGGTTATTTAATAACTTATCCCTTACTCCAATAGTATTGAGTAAATAGTTTATAGGCGAGGAGAGTTGGGCTGATACTGTTGTTTTCTTGAGTTGACGGGCTTTCAAAATTTGGCATAATTAATACGATAGAATAATGGGCCTACTTTGAACGTGGTCCACCTTATATGTTTATAATTTCTAGGTAATGTACCTTCTTCTTATATGGATCTTTTAAATCCATTTTTCGTGAGTGATAAAAGAGAAGGATAAGAAGCAAACTAAGAACAATAGTTGATCATCGTATGCTTATAGCTAGTTATTTAATTTAAGTATAACCCTACGTAAAAATAAAATAAAATAAAGTTTGTATTTGTATATAGTAAAGCTAATTTTAATTTGTACAAATATATATACGCACGCATTCTAGATTTCTCATTCACTATTTGCACGTTATTTAATGTAAAATTTGGTTATTAGCGTTTAAGGGGATAAAATGATTTTTAGTTAAAGGTATTGTAAATTTTTTTTCTTTATTATTAAAGTAGATGAGAGGAAAAAAATTATTTTTAATGTGTATAAAGTAATGATGTGATATGTAAATTTTGAGATGTTGGAAGATATAATTATTAAAAAAAATGTTGCTTTAATACCAATTTTTAGAAGAGGAAAATGAGTATAAGATGGTCATGGATCAAAATGAAAAATAGAAAATCGAGTATATGAGTATATGGGATGGAGAGAGTATAAATTTAGTGAAACGATTTTGTCATGCGATGATACGAACGTATTATCACCAGCATGTGGAACCAGGGACGGACCTACCTTGTCCCCAGGGGGGTCACTGGGCCCCCCTGACCCCACTTGAATTTCTTATATATATATACTTATAATTAAGACACACCTGTATGAGACAGTCTCATAGTAAGGCGAAGCATAAATTGTGTATTAACGCTCTAATATTTTGGAAGAATGAATATTATTTGTGTTATAGATTATGCCTTATATCATGTATAAAACTATCTCATACGAATGTCTGTCTCCTTTAAACAAAGTATTATGTGCATCATGTTCACTGTACACCACTATTAATAATCCTTGTAAAAATCAACACTCTATAAATAAAATGTTGATTTTTAGGTGAGAAAGGGGTAACAAAATAGAGAAAGAATATGTATAATTCACATTTTCAATATACATATAAATGTATTCGATTCTGTTAATATAAAGATGTTTAGTCCAAATAATTTTCGAAAATATATAAAAATTCTAAAGTGCATTTAGCTACACTATGTTATAAATTGGGTCCCCCTCGGTAAAATTTCTGGGTCCGTCACTGTGTGGAACGGTACTTTTCGACTAAGTTCCACATTATTTTTTTAGAATCGGCACCTTAGTTACTCAATGTTTGACCTAATCAATTAGGAGTAATTAAGTCTCACGTGCATCAGTGATATTGTGCACTCCATAGTGTACTTAAAACTATGTAAAATGGGTTCAATTTGTATATTTCAGTGTGCCTGATACATACAAGACTTAACCATCAAATCAGATTTCCATATTCACATTACTCAATAATCTATGAAAACCGATCGACACGTCCAATATATACGTTGTCAATCAAAAAAAATAAAGAAGATTTTAAATTGTATTAAGTTACTCTCAATATATATAAGATTAATTAGAAAGTCATGAGATGAAGATATTTAAGTTAAATCACAGCGCATAAAGTAGTTGTATATGCTATTCAATGACATATATAAAGCATTACAATATTACAACATGATACGTACACAAGTAGTGAAGTGCGCACTAGCATGGAGAATTGAAGATGATTAATTAATTATGGAGGATGCATGTGAATTAAGAAACCCTTGCTCCAATATCCATCAATCATATATGATGTATGAATATTAGTTTATGATTAATTAATTAATTAAATTAATCAGCGCCTTCTTGCAGCAGTTTCGCGTTGGCAATTGTAGAAAACAGCGGAAACAGGGAGACCTAATTCATTTTGGTGAGCGAAATTCCTGGTGTTGAATCGATCCCTACAAGGTGGTGGGCCCACTCCCAGCTGGTCTCTCTTTTTCTACTTGAACAGAAGGAATACAAACCTGTGTATCCCTATGTTTGGCCTCGGCATTTCGTAGCTCACCACTTCTTTTCCTATATATATATATATATATATATATACCAAAATTAACAATGTCATCGTTTTTATTGTTAATTATATATGATGATGGAGTAATATATATGAAATCACCTGGCCACGGGGCTCCTCAATTGAGTGGGAGACACATGTTCGATTCTCTTTGGAAACGAATTGGAGTATGAGAGTTATAAGGTGGCTTGATGAATTTGTGGAGTGTTTAGGTGATTGGTGTACTAACTGCTAACAACTAACTTTATCCGATAAAAAAAAATGTAGCATACTTACCGAATGATGAATCTGTGGTGCCTGGAATATCCGTCACTATCCTGCGCGCGTGTAATTACTCAAATCAACTTAATTAATAATTAATTACTTCCTTTTTCGGTATTAAATTAATATTAATATATATCAACAAATATTTGAAATTAATCATATTATTATTTATTGCACATGTTCTTTAGACGTCACATATAGAGCCTCACTTGCGAGAGACAGGGCTTAATTAATTTGAGTGTGATGCTTTAACATTTTGAAAGAGATATATGTTTATTTGTGCTATGTTGTATCCGTCTCATGCATGCGACTGTTATACAAGTTTTTGTCTTAAAGCAAAATTGAGAAAATAAAAAAATTATATGCTCCATAATTGGTTAGTTAATTAAATATCAAACATTTGTAATAAATTAATTTACACAAACTCTAATGAAGTTTTTTCATACTATAAAATTGATACAATTACCTATAACATTTAGTGTTATGATATTAATTTATAAATGTAATTATATTATGAATAAATTTTATATTAGGTCTTGGTTAGCTAATTAAATAGCATACCAGTGTAAGTGCTCCCTGAGATATGGATCGCTAGGACCCGGAACATCGGGATCTGTCATGATCTGATAATTTAAATTAATAAACAAGGTTAATTAATTAATTAAAAATAACCCATCATAATCCTTCTTCTAAAATATACTAGTAATAAATAAATGAGTTATTATAATATACTATACCAGGGTGAAAAATGATCTCATGTCACCACCATGAACCTCAACCTTAGGTTTGGAGGTGACCATAGAAGGTAAGAACTCATGCCCATTGTACACTAGCTTGCTCGGGTTGTACGTCACCAACATTTTAACGCTCTCCGAGAAATTATCCACTACATCTCCCACCACTCTACCAATTACAAGCGGGTTGTATGTCGACATTTTAATTTACTATGTTTGTATATGCCGATTTTGTTGGTGAGATTAATTGAATAGCAAAACCCATGTATTTATAGCAATGAGTGAAGTTAGTTTAAAATAAAGTGATTTTGAAGAATATAAGTAAAAGCTCAAGTATAGCTAGCTAGATCTCTGCGTTACAACATATCACATAACATGATTTGACATGCTCCTCCCTCTCTCTCATGACTTTCTCTCTCTAGACATACACATGTAGATATGTACGTAGTTTTGTTACTACATACGGGAGAATATTCATCTTTGACTTTCCTTTTTTAATTACGATGGGAATTTGTAGTTACTAAAAAGAGAGGAATCACGTATTTAAGGTATAAAAGGAGAAAATTCAAAGGTTACATTTGGAAAGAATAAAATATGACATATATATAAGAAAGAAAATTCCAAAGGAACTCCACATTGAGCCGTGAGATATGTTAGCTTTATGATTGTGAGAAGGAGGTCTTTCTAGAAGAAAAAAACATCACATATGTTAGTTTGTTTTTTATTTCCAGTTTTCGTATCTTATCTAAATTGGAAAGTGGCGATAGGGAGGATAGTTTATTGAGCTATAAATAGAAAGCCCTAAACAATACCCCTCTTTTCAATTGTCCACCCCTAGACTATGTTTTGAATACGATGATAATTAACTAGCTAGTGTGTATAGATGTTAAATGGGTTGTGATTCTCTATTCCACTTTTCGTTTTCGTATTCTACTGATGTTTTACACATTCTGTTGAATTTTTTAATATATAAACTCAAAATATAATCATTCGTTGTTTTTGTCTTATTATTCCACGTACAAAGTGGAACACCAATTGTAAAATAAGTGATCTCTTTCCAATTAAATGAGACATCGATGAGCTACATGTTGGGCAACGATATCGATGGTGGATTCACATATAATAATTGATTCACATGTAATAATTAATATGACACAAAATATTGTTATCTTTTAACAAAAAGAAAACTCATTATATATGTCGATATGCCTTGAAGTGTAAACCGGCCAGTTTAATCGTGCAAGTTGTTTGAAATTTGTGTGTATTTTTTTTAAAAAATATGTAACTAAAGATTGATATAACTTAGATAGTATTAATTGCTTCATGAAAAAATATCAATTGTGTTACTATATATAAAATGGATAGTTGTAAAACATTGTGCGAGATCAATATTTTTTTTTTTATATTAGACCAACATGGTCATGGTCTTATAATTAATATGATTGCAACACACTTTTGCATAAGATAGTCTAACGAATTGCATTTCATTAGATGATAAGCTCTAAGTTCAATTAATCAACTAATTAATTAAATATAAAATTCAAAGTACGTACGTATACTTTCAAATTATAAATTGTAATTAAATAATCTTTAGTATATGACATATCTTAGACCAATATTTCATGATTTTAATTCGTCAATTAATCATGACTCACAGTTACCGTGACTTGTGCACAAATTAATTAAACCATATACAGTGAGGTTAATTAACTCATGCACGAAAAACTTTTATGCTAGACTCAAAACTTGATCCTAAAAACCAAACATTACACTTCATGATATTAATACTTTTATAAATAGCAAATACTTGTATGCAATATTGCATACAAGTCATATGTGCAATTATAAGTACATTGGACTGGTTTTTTTTTTTTTTTTTCGCAGGCCTGGAACGCGCGGGTCGGGTAGGACTTCTTCTTCCTCGCGTCGCGCAGCCGCCAGATTTCTTCAATTTGATTTTCACAACGCTACTTTTTCAGGTTCTTCCTTCTCCTATCTTCTCATGTTCTTCTTTTTCTTTTTTCTCTTCTATATTCTTCTCAATTTCACAATCTGTAATTTTAGACTGATAATTTTTTTCGTGTTTGTACTGATTTTTGTTCATGTAGTAACACTCTCTTGCTCATAGGGTAACACTCTTTTGTTCATGTAGTAACACATCAAGTTGTTATGTAAATCTGTAATTTTAGAATGGGAATTTCTTTTCCGTTTGTTCTGGGTTTGTTTATGCGTTTGTACTGATTTTTGTTCATGTAGTAACACTCTTTTACTGATGATATTTTTTCGTGTTTTGTCTTTGTTTTTTTGTTCATGTAGTAACACTCTTTTGCTCATAGGGTAACACTCTTTTGTTCATGTAGTAACACATCAAGTTGTTATGTAAATCTGTAATTTTGGGCTGAGAATTTCTTTTTCGTTTGTTCTGGTTTTGTTTATGCGTTTGTACTAGTTTTTGTTCATGTAGTAACGCTCTTTTGCTCATAGGGTAATACTCTTTTGTTCATGTAATAACACATCAAGTTGTTATGTAAACCTGAAACCACCGCCTGGCCCCGCCCACCACCTTACGCCCGACCACCATACGACCCAAAAATTTAGGCAACTTTTTGTGCTTATTTATGTTATATTACACATAACACGTGTGCAATATTTCACATGAACTTTCTCTTTATAAATATATATATATATATATATATATATATTGCTCTACTATCTTAGACAAGATAAATGAAAAGTATTGGGAATCCCTTTGGTTGAAATGAATAAGATGCCATAGTCCAATGGCATCAAATTTTCTTTTCACTCCTGGTGATGTGATGGGATTCTTCTACATATTCTAAACTTTTTCTTCTTATTTTTGGGTGTCTGCTGAACATTTGAGATCAATTAATATGGTGTCTGCTGAAATTCTATACATATTTAATTTTGTATTTTAAAATGCAAATGTCATGATTAATTTATATCTCTAGCTAAATAATTACACCATCAATATATATACAAGCTAGTAAATGCACATTTGTAATAAGAGTCTCCCAGAATGGAATTGCGAAATTCTTTTATCCTTTTTATAAATAAATAATTTGATATTTTGAAAATTCGTATTTTCATGTCATGTGTTAAATCTGTATAATACTTATGATAAATTGTACTCACTCGGCCCACGAAATCCATTCCCACCTTTTTGGACACACTATTTAAGAATAAAATAGATAAAACAGATAAAGTAAGGATATTATAGAGTATTGTGGGATCCACTTGTAAATAAAATAATTATTTGTGAGTAAATGTATATTTTGAAACACTAAAAACAGCTTCTAGAAGCATTTATTTTAAAAGCTATCGCTCATAATTTTTGAAAATAAATGTTTGTACAAACTGTTTTTAGTGTTTCAAAATACATCCTAAGTACATTAGCAATTGAAGTAATTAGATTATGATTGGAGGATAAAGATAAAGTGTATATTTTTATAAAATATATGAGAATAAATTTGATGAACAAACAAATAAAGAAAGTGAAAATAAATTTGATGGACCTGAAACTATTAGTTATTTGCGTATTGCCATATTCCTATTTATACATGCAGTGATTGCAAAGTTTGCTCGGCGAGCTAGTTATCCTATATATAATTACTATTTTCCCAGCTCTATTGTAATTGTCTCGTTTCTTTTTTATTATTTTGTTTAAAGAATAATAATAAAATAATAAAAATGAAGGGTAATTTTGGATATTGAGAAAGAAAAAGGGTATGTGGAGTAATGAGTGAAGTATTGAGTGTCATTTTTTATAATATTATGTGAAAAGTGAGAATAAAAATTATGAATAATGAAATTATTTTTTCCTTTTATGAAATGAAAACATTATAATGATGAAAACATTATAATGAGGCGTCTGTAAAAAAAAGTGAGACAATTATAATGAAATGTGGGAGTACTATATAATTACACGGCAAGAGAAAAAAAAAATGGCCTTTGATTTGACAGAACTGATATTAGATAAAAAAATAAAAAGGTTCTGATTCTTGATTCATATTTGCACTTAAATTTATTTCATATATTATTAGTACTAATAATTTGGTTGTGGGAGCAAGCTCATTAATTGGATTGATCGGTAGGTTAAGTCTTCTATTCACCCATGTCAAAAAGTGACGTGCACTCATAATATATTAGAATTATGCAATTTGTTATATTGAAAGATGCAATTTATTTATACTGGATCGTGCAACTATTAATATAAAAAAATAATTGTACGGTTCAATGTAAATATAAATTGCATCTTTCAGTGTAACAAGTTGCACGGTTTTAAAATATACTATGAATGCATGGTACACCTAGATGCACATGAAACTCAATTTGATCAGTATTATCTCGTCATTTTGAAACTATTTTAAAACTAACGTGATCGATGTTTTTAACCAGGTGGCTTAGTCCACCTGGTCACTGGACTCCTCAATTGAGTGGGAGACTCAGGTTCGATTCCCTTTGGGAACGAATTGGAGTATGAGAGTTATAAGGTGGCTTGGTGAATTTGTGGAGTGTTTGGGTGCTTGGTGTACTAACTATTAACAATTAACTTTATCCGATAAGAAAAAAAAAACAACGTGATCGATGTTTTAATTTTTTTTCTTACTCGTCATGTTTTAATGTTTATTCTTACCTTTTCAATTGAGTAAGTTTTCTGTAAAACTTACCGAGTTACCGTTATATTTACAAACTAGAACCACTGCAATCAATTAATGGTTACCATTACACTTCCTAATGAAATTTCACTTTTTAGCTTTACATTATTATGGGTTGAAAATTTAACATAAAGGCTTTTCTTGACAGTCTGCTTGATTAGCATTGGCCCTGGCCCTGGCCCAGGCCCAGATAAGATTTTTGTTTTGGGGATTAAAAAGTAGTGTGAAGACTGAAATTGGAATATATCTTCATAATCTTAATACTATATTGGTAAGTCTGTTTCATCTTATGTGATCAAACATATCAGTTTGTGCAAAGTCCAATTCAATCAAATTATTTCGTTTTAAAATCGTGCAATCTCATTCAAAATTATTTAAATTAAATATATTTAATTAAATTAAATCATATCTGCGTTTTCTCATAAATGAAGACCACTAATTCATTATGGCAAATTCTCATGTGCACCATTTACACCAATTTAAAATTGGTGCAATTGAATTTTGTGTTTTTTACTTTTTTTTTTCCAAATTTTTATTTTCAGTTTTTTGTCATTTTTTTTCCCAGTCTTTTTTCCTCGATCCGGACCCAACCCTACCTGAACTCGGTCCGATTGGTTCATGGTTCACCCGACCCGAATGTGTTTAGGTTTTTTATTTTTTATATTATTTTTATTTAATTAAATTTTCTTCAGTTTTTTTATCTGGTCCGGACTCAACCTGACCCGATCCGAACCCGGCTCAAATGGTTCATGGTTCATCCGACCCGAATGGTTAATAGTTTAGGGTTGGTTTAAGATTTAGATTTAGGGTTCATGATTCATCTAAATTAAAATTGAATCGAATTGCACCAATTGCAACACACAAGCATTCCTCATTCATTATATATAAGCATGCAATAAAAATATTATTTCAACATACAAATATAAAATCGATAATTGTAACCGTTAATTTAAGAGTTTCATAATAGCGTAATGTGTTATGTATTTTCTTTATTGACGAATTGATTGCTCGATTGTGTAATGGGTTGGACTAACCCTTTTATTCTCTCAATTTAGTTTATACTCTTTTTAGATCAAAAAATTTAAGAGTCCTATTATCATTCTGCAAACATAACACAAAAGTTCGTTATATATCATACAAAACAATGCGGTGACAAATAGTATACATAAAAAGAAATCATGAAAATTTGGATGAATAAGAGAAATACAATTTTAGTTTTGAGATTTTATATGGTATAATTTGGAAACAATGTTAAAATAATGTTAAATGGAAATATAAATTGATGTTTGAATTTATATGTAGTTATAATGTGATCACAACACCTTTAATGGACTAAGGTTCATGTGAACTCTCTTTTCCAAAATATCACTATTTATTATTATAAATTTTACTGTTTAATATACTAATTACTAAGTGTTAATGTTTAGTGATTTTAATTAAGAAGGAAAAAAATATATAAAAATAAATCTTTTTTAAAAAATGACACTTCATATGTTAAACAACGATAATATTTAAAAAAGAGAGCTCACCTAAACCCCACTTCATACCAAAAGAATGATGATAAATCAAATGTAATAGGTATAGGTATATGGTTTTGTGGGCACCGTAATAATTTGATCCTCCCACCTAATATTACGTTCCATGATTTACTACCTCCATCATTCCCAGCCGGTAGGAGGGTGGAGGCTCTGAAATCGAGAAACTTCACCTTTTGCTACAATGAAATAGATGCTTTTTTATGTCTGTCCAAAGCCTTAAAAAGCAGCAAATTGAATCCTTTGTTGGCCAATCAAGTTCTGGCAAAGTCAATTATTTTCTGGTATATATACTATGAAATGTCAAATTTTGATAGACAACCTAAAAGATTAAAACGTTTTTACCCATCGGTTTTTATGTGATTTGTTTTAACCATCGTATGTGTTTATTAACCAGCGTTTTATGCACAGCGTCGTCGTCCATTGGAAATTTAAGTTTTGAATACAGTGGCCAAAGTATGCTGTGCTGTAATGCCATGGTTGGAACATCTGTCAGGATTTTTATGACTTTTTAATTAAACAGAAATACCTTTTAAAAAAAAATTAAACAAAATATAATACTGTATATATTTAATATTTATGCAACGTGTTTTCATTTAATAGGTCTGTATTTATAAAATTCATACAGTCATGTACTAATTTGGGCGGCCGATTCATATGAGCCGTTAGATTTATAATTGGTTAAGTTGTATGCATTAAAGTGCACTGTACACTTATAGCGATTTTATAAATATATAATTTATTATATTAAAAGATATAATTTAGTTACATTGAACTATACAACTATTAATTCAACTCACATTATATCGTCTTATCCCTTATCTATTAAAGGTGAACCACCCCCAATTCATGTGATTTTATTTTAAATCTCTGAAATTCTGTGAGAAGTTATTTATGATATTATTATTCATTTTTTAATTTTTTAATCTCAGCCGTTCATTATTTAATTTTGATTTTTACCTTTAATTTATCTTTTATCTATTAATTATGAATCTTCCCCTATTCATATTCAAGTTGTTGCTATATTTCAAATCTTTGAATTTTTATCTGTAATTAAATTAATAAAATTAATAAAATATTTAAAATAATCTAAAATTAATAAAAAAATTTATTAAAAAAACTATTTTGAATCCAGCGTAGTACACGGGTTACGTATGTATAATACTAGATTCGAACAATTGAAAACTCTTTTTAATTTGGGACTTCTTGGCCTATGGGCTAAACAAACTGGCCCACGAGCCTTTTTTTTAAAAAAATAATATTTCCAAACTAACATATTTTCTACTAATAAGTTTTAAGGGAGGGTAAGATAATAAATAACAAAATACTACTCCCTCCGTCCCAAACTCTATGGTATTCTAACAGTTCATAAGGATTTAGGGCATGATTGGTATGACTGAATGAAATTACAGCTGAATTGAATGAATTCATGAATGGAATAAAAGTCTGAATGGATGAAATTTGAATGATCATTCTTATGATTGGTATGATTCAGGAATGAAATATAGGTATTGGTGAATCTACTTTTCAATTATAATTAATAATTATTAAAATTATACTTTAATATTATTATTAACTATTGAAAATATTTTATACATATATATATTTAATATATTATTATTGTTAAATTTTTATTTATTATTTTAAAATTTTTTAAATAAAATTTTTATAATTGCAAAAATAATATTGTTTATTATAATAAATATATAACTTTAGTATTGTATATTTATAATAATAATATATTTTAAATTATTTTGGAAAGTTTGAGTTAATAATAACTTTATATATTTTTTAATATTTTTATTAAATAATAATATTTGTTATTATTTATAATATATTATTAAATAATACTCAGTAATATTTTTATTTTTATTAATATATTATTGAGAATTGCTAAAATTTACATTTTTTTAGATATAGTATTAATATTGAAAATTTTATATTATTTATATATTCGAATATTATTATATTTAATATTATTATTATTGTTGGAGTTTGTTATTATTTTTATTAAATACTATAATTTTCTTAATAAAATAATATTATTTACTTAGTATTATTATTGTTGTTGTTAGTAGAAGATAATATTATGAAAATAAAAAATAAAGGATAATATTATTATGGAAAAAAAATTAATTTCTCAAGATGTGGAATACATAAACCCATTGGGTATGTAAGGAATCATAATTCCTTTATTTTTTGGAATGATCATTCTTAATGGAATGATGATTCATTTCAAAAAATTATACCAATCGTTGTATTTGGAATAGATTAAGTGATCATTCTATTCTAAATCTATTCCAACATATCAATCATACCCTTAGTGTAATAGTGATAAAATGATAAAAGTGATGGGGTAAGAAGATTTGTTTATTAATATTTTATATGATAAATTGATAAAGTGATGAGTAATTGGGGGTAGAAAGCGTTGTTTATTAACATTTTATGTGATAAAATGATAAAGTGTGTAAGTAACTTTACCATTATGTTTGAGACAAAAATAATGGGTACTTTACCATTAAGTTTGAAACGAGAAAGTACAATTTAAATCACAGTTCAAAAAATATTAAATTCTTAGCAACACATAGTAGCTTAGGCAATGGAGGGAGACGACACGAGGCGTGAGTTTAGAGCCCGACTGACCTTAAAAAGAACACCCATGTCGCTATAATTGAGGAAGTGTACATTTAATTTAATTGTGGTTAACTTAAACAAAAGAATAAAATAGATTAAAGATTTTTTTATTTATTCTATCAATCTAAATGTAAATGGATATACTTTTTACAAAGAAAAGGTTTACATTTTACACAACCCGGCCCAGCCCATCTCAGGATAAAGATACAAACCCAATCTATCGGCTATAGTTGGGCTTCTCGGGCCCATAATATAAATATTTTTTAATATTTTACAAAATAATATTAATGATAAGTATTTGCTTATATATATTTGGAATTAAAAACTGTTTTAGCAAAAAAGAAAAAAAAAACTCAGTGAACTGTTGTCAAGTAGAGCCAAATACACAACCCAGGACTTAATACTGAAACTCACTTTTTAGTTGGTCATTTGTGAAAATTTACATAGTTCAAATTGTATGAAATAAGCAACACCAAATTTTATGGATCCAACCCCTTTAAAATTAACCACATTGCCCAGCGATTAGGGAATGAGATCATCTATTTTATATTTTATAATTGGTGTTCTATTATATATTTTATAATATGAATGAATGATATATTACATAATAAAATATATCCAACGAACCATCATATTCTAAGTCTATGTGTTAAAAATCCAATAGAGTGGAATATCAATGGAATATAAAAAGTAGAACAGGTGAATACAACCGAACAATTAAGAGTCAAGATCTTATGCAAATATTAACAAAAAGATTGTGATCAATAGAGCAACAAATTATAAAAAAATATAATTTCTTTAAGACATAAAATATAGACAATTAAATTGCAATTAAGTAGCTAAAATCTCACCCATAAAAATAGGCAAGCTATAACTCACTCATTATAAACAGTTTTGGATCAATAATATTACTTATTTACCTATATAATATCACATCTAAAAAGTAAATTGTTTGACTTATAATGTAATCTATATATATATATATAAAGAGAATAGTATCCAAAAAAACATGTTTCCGTCCATTCTCCCCCACTCTCTCTCCCCACTTTCCTGCAACAAGCCCAAAATTAATTTACAAAATCAAATTTAATACATAAGTCCAAAACTAATTTACAAGCCCAAATTAATTACAAGCCCAAATTTAAATATACATCTATAAATATATAATTTTTCATTCCCATTTCTCTCCCTCCACATTAATTAACTAAACCACTATTTAATTCGAATGTGTTGAACTAATTTTTTAGTGGTCTTATTTAATTGCTTTTTATAAAATTAAACACAAAATAAATTCTAATTTTACAAAGCTGATATGATAAATTATTAAATTGGAAAAAATTACAATATAAATTTTTTTAATCAACCTAATAAATTTAAAATAGTGCATCTTTTTTTTAAATTTCATTGGTTTCATAATTGTTGTTCTCGTGACACAATATTATTTGACCAATGTAATGAGTATTTTGCTATCTATTTCATTAAATAATTAATTTTTAGATGAATTTTTTTTAAATAGATTTAAGATAAATAGTTTTTTTTTAATTAAGCTTCACTTTTCTTCTCTTCTTCAAATATTCAATTTATTTAATTATGTGTGTGTATATATACATTAGTATATTATATCATAAAATGTCTTACTACAAGTTAATAACACTATTGATGTTGACAGACATTGCATATAATTTTTTAAAGATGTAATATCTAATTAAAGTTTCAACGCTTTAAACCTAATTTTATGTATAATGAATTGACAATTTAATATTAATATATACATAAATAAGAAAAACAAATTATATATAGGATTATTATATTCAAAGAGAATTTTATGTGATATACGTGAGACAAACCTTCACTTGATATTTGGGTTATGAAAGTACTTTTTAAATTAGGTTGGAGCTCTACAAATTCATAATTTATTACATAATATTATAAATGAGACCGAGCATCGCTCGGTTGAAATATTAGTACTATTTTATATAGACAGTATCGCGGTTAAAACTAGTCTTTAATAAACTAGTCTTATTTAATTTATAAGGTAACATCGTTAAACATCTAAAATAATACGTTTTAATAAATAAATGTCTTACGCTGAACAATATTATTTCATTTTTTTTATCGTGCATCGTCTGGTGGTTTATAATATTCCTGAAATCAGAAGATTATTTATAGAAACACAGCTTCTGTTTGAGAAGGTATAATGTGCACTTTATGCACACCGAACCACTATTAGTATTACTTATAAAAATTAACAGTTTATTTGTACAATAGGGTAATAACGGCTGCGTACAATACACATAATATTTTATCCTTTTATTTTTATCTTATTTCTTAATAGCTGAACTACCACAAAAAATAATGAGTAGATTACGAAATTTTCACATGACTATGGAGTTTTTGAACAAAAATAATTACATTTTAAAGTGGTAAATGTGGGACGCGTTTGCAAAAAATTATAAGTGATTATAGATACCTAAAATTGTGTGTAGAATTAATTTGAAGTATTTTATTTTTCTTTTATTAAATTAAATAAGCTATCAAAAACTATAAGTTAAAAGTTATAAGGATTGCTTTTAGTATCTTATTAGTCTTTTTTAGATACTATTAAAGAAAAAATTCCGAACACTATCAACTTTTTTTTTGAATTATTTTACAAATAATATCAACTTTTACAATTAATCAATTTTTTCATAATCCCTAATCTTAATCACTTCTTCAAAATCATATTTTTTTGCAAGCACCACCATGGTCTACAACTTATTTACAAATTTTTAAAAATAAATTATCTGTAGATAATTTATCCATGTATTTGGAATTTTGGTAGGCATACAAATTTTGTGTACAATGGTAGTGAGTTCCAAAGGAAGTGTGATCACAGTGGCCTCACGTGGTGCGAGAATTGAAGCAGTGTCCGCATGCATGCAATCCCCACCCCCAATTATGCCAAACACATGTCAATATCAATATATAAAAATATAAAAAATGATTCGCACTGTAAAATAATAACCTAACCGAAGGTACAAATGGTTAAAGCGGGAAACAGATGTCACGAAGCAAGGTAGTGAAATTGTAGTCGTGGCAAACAGCGAATAAGCTGGAGTACACATGTTGTTTTGTGGGAAAGACACACACTTACTCTGTTTTCCGAGGTTAACTTTGTTACTTGTTGCTTTCAACACCGACTTCTCCATATATCTTCACTTTCTTCAACTTCTTCTTACTCTTTGCTCCATTTTACAAAAAAAACACACAGAATTCTGGGTTTTTATATATTTGTGCAGTTTAGTTGTTCGTTGTTGATCATCGTTCCTATTCGAGGAAAATTAGAGAAATTTGAAGTCTTGAGAAAATGAAGGTTTTGTTTCTGTTTCCTGTTTTCTTCTGCATGCTCTGTTTTCTTGCATTTCAGTGAAGAAGATTTGACCCCAGTTTCGCACTTATGTAGATTTGGATTGATTCTTGATATTTAAGAGAGATGATTTAAATTTGAATTTTACAGCTTCATTTTTAATTAGAGCTAGCATTTCTTGGACCTTGTGATTTTTGCTGCGTAGATTCTTTGAATGCAGTTAGTTTCGCCAATTTCTTTTGATTATGAGCCTATTACATTTATCTTGAAATATACTCTGTTCTTAAATGTTGATGAGTACCTAGTTTGGTTTCTGTTTATGATTACTCCATAAGTTTATCGATTTAAATATTAATTGCAAAAATAAACCAGTAAGTTTCTGAATTTGACATTAATTTAAGGTGCACGAGACAAGACCAAGTGCTCATTCCTCCGGAAATGAGGAAAGAATGGTAACAAGGAAGCAGAAGGCAGAGGCCAAAACAGGGGAAAGCGAAGGCGAAGGCGAAGGCGAGCAGTCGGCCAAGAGGGCCAAAGTCGAGGAAGTCGACTTTGAGAACGGAAAGTCGACAGACGAAATCAAAGCCGATTTCGAGAAGTTCTGTAAAGCCACAAGCGAGCATTTGTCGATTGAGCAGATGCGCCAGATCCTGGAGGCCAACGGCCAGGATCCACGGGGGTCTGACGACGCTGTTGTTCCTAGATGGTTTTTAACATCCCATCCCATCCCATCCCTAACTAACTAGTTCTAGTTCAAAAAACTAAAGTGTGGTATGAATTAATGGAATTGTGATAATTTTTCTACTTTGAATGCAGCCAAGATGTTATGTTCTACGGGCCTCTGGACAGTTGCCCCGTGTGTGGCGGATCTCTTGAGATATCCAACGCGACCTACTCGTGTCGAGGTGCGTATAGTGAGTGGTCCACCTGCACCTTCATCTCTAAGGATCCTCCCAGGCGCAACCACCCCGTTGAGTTGCCTGACTCTCTCAACGACTCCAGTGTCGCCCAAGTAATTTGTTTGTTTGACCCTTTTTGTTGTGTAGTAAACTTTCTAGTTTGGACAATGTGTGGAGTAAAAATCCTATCTTGTGTTGGTGGTGTAGTTGCTGAAGAAGTACCAAGATCCGAAATCTCAGCGGAGGATTCTTGGCGATAAACCTTTCAAGGGAATGATGATCTCTCTTGCAGGCCGTTTAACCCGAACACATGTATGTATATATCTAGTTTCATTCAATTTTAGTTTACCTTTCAGTATTAAAATTAGGTCCGACCATCCATCGACTGACAAAAACGAAAACAACCACTTACGGGTGTTATATGTAATTATTTGTTACATTTAGCCCCAAAATAATTGCATTTAGCTCTCTCAACTAGTGACCAAATGTTGGAGTAAAAAGTGTGCTTCCATGGTAGTAAGGGGGAGCAAAATTGGGAATGTTAAGTGTCCAAAAATGATATTATTCCATTTTTTTACTAATTTCAATCTGAAATTACATGTTATATGTTCCGTACAGCAATACTGGAAATCTAAGATAGAGAAGAATGGAGGGAAAGTGGCCAACTCTGTGATGGGTACATAACTACATATACATATACATATACTTAAGAGCCTACATAGTTTGAGTTCCATTATGTTACCTTCTTAATAATGAGTTAAGCTGCAAACTGTGTCTATTTCCAGGGGCAACTTGCCTAGTCGTGTCCCCAGCTGAGAGGGAACGCGGTGGGTCGTCCAAGTTGGCTGAAGCAATGTAGGAAAGAATCTTGAAATTCTTGTCGTCTTGACATTTTTTAAGTTGGCATTTTCTTGCAAGTGTGTTCTAACAAGGGGCTTGATTCAGGGAGAGAGGAATACCGATTGTACGAGAAGCTTGGCTAGTCGACAGTATTGAAGCTCAAGAGCCTCAACCTCTCGATGCGTATGATATTGTCTCTGATCTCACTGTGGCTGGAAGAGTCATCCCCGTGTATCAGAAGGACGCTTCTGATGAGGCTCTTGAAACTCTTATGGCTGAGGTTCGTATTGTCATCACCGAATATGATGACCACTAATTGTTATACGTTTTTTGAATCGTTAATCGGGTCTTGCTGCAGCTTAAGGTATATGGAAAGAGGGGTGTGCATAAGGGCACGAAATTGGTGGAAGAAGGTGGGCAAATACTCGAGAAGGATGGACTTCTGTACAACTGTGCATTCGCCAATTCTGATAAAACCCCCGGAATCAATGAGTATGCTTCTATCATCTTATATTGTCACTTGTCAGACTTCATTATGTTAAGCTGATCAATTTATTTCATTGTGGGCAGCTATTGCATTATACAACTGATTACACTACCCGATAACCGACTGTACCTGTACTATAAGCGGGGTAAGATAGGCGATCTTGAAGAAAAAGAAGAGACCCTGGATGAGTGGGAAAATATGAACGACGCTATTAAAGAGTTTGCCAAACATTTCGAAGGGTTGACTGGATGTAAGTTTGAACCATGGGAGAGGGAGAAGAAAATCGAAAAGAAATGGCAGAAATTTTTCCCTGTTGATATAGTATGTGTACTTCTTTCCTAGCTATATAGCATAGTTTATCAGTTTGTACAGCCTAATGGTAAACGTGGTTTGATAGGACGATGGAGTCGAGGTGAGACATGGGGGGTTGGGACTTAGACAGGGTAGCATTGCTGTAGCACATTGCAAGCTTGATCCGAAGGTGGCAAATTTCATGAAGGTCCTATGTGGTCAGGAGATTTACAGGTGAATTTGAATTTCTCCTATCGTTGTTCTCTTGATTTGTGCTTCAGAGACATGAAATGATATGTTCTTTTTTTGTTTTAAATTTTTTTAGGTATGCCTTAATGGAAATGGGGTTTGATTTTCCTCAGTTGCCGTTGGGAATGATCACGGATTTTCATTTGAAAAGATGTAAGGTCTCGTTAAACTTGTACTAGATACATTTGGATGGTTTGGTATGCAACTTATGATGGGTATGGCATTGCAGGTGAGGACATTCTACTTAATTTTGCGGTGAAGCTCAAACAGGCAGAATCAGTATTGCATCGGGATGCCATGTGGTCTGATTTCAGCCAACGAATGTTCACACTTCTGCCTTCCACCAGGCCATACATTTTTCGGGATTTTAGCGATGCTGCCGATCATGTGAGTGCATTCAAAGGGCCTGAACTTTAATACTGTGGCATCTGAAAGTACAAAATACATCTACAAAAAAATGCAGGGAGCAGCTGCATTGGAGACGATCAGAGATATAAACGTGGCTTCACGTCTCATAGGCGACATGACCGGTGACACCCTAGATGATCCTCTATTTGAAAGGTATAAGCAGCTGGGATGCTCTATAACTCCAGTAGAGAAGGATACAGATGACTACAAGATGATAGCCAAGTACCTGGACAAAACATATGAACCTGTTCGAGTTGGAGAAATTGTACGACTCTCTTATCAAACGAGATTCATATATTAATCTGATTATCAGGGATCAAGATTTGAGTCTGCCTTGTGTTTTTTTACAGAGCTATGGTGTGTCTATCGATGACGTGTTTGCTGTTGACGTGAGTGCTGGTCCATCCTTTGATGAGATCAAGAAGCTTCCAAACAAAGTCCTGCTATGGTGTGGTAAGTATCGAGTTATACGCTTCCCCATTTCATATCGTTGTGAGACACGATTAAATTTTGTGAGCATGATTATTAGGAACACGAAGTTCGAATCTGTTGAGGCATCTGCACAAGGGGTTCTTACCTGCAGTGTGTTTTCTCCCAGTCCCTGGATACATGGTAAGATAATGTAACATCAGAAGCATCTGTTTTACTGATTTCTCATTTTTAATGATACGTTTTTCAAAAGTTCGGGCAGGCCATAGTCTGCTCGGATGCTGCAGCAGAAGCAGCAAGGTATGCTTTCACAGCAATTGATAAGCCAGAAGGGTTCTTGTTATTGGCAGTAGCATCCTTGGGTGAAAACGTAACTGAACTCACAGAAGCTCCGGAGGTATAGTAGTCATTTCACATCATCCTTTTATCCGCTCATATTTGTTCGATAGTGTGAATTGTGTATTTTATCTCCGGTGTAGGAGTCAGGATCACTGGAAGAGAAGAAAAACGGGGTGATAGGGCTAGGGCGAAAGAGAACAGACGAGTCGGAGCATTTTGTTTGGAAGGAAGATATCAAGGTGCCGTGTGGTAGGATAATTCCGTCTGAGCATAAAGACAGCCCCCTCGAGTACAATGAGTATGCTGTATATGATCCAGAACATGTAATGCACCGAACTAATTCAGGCATTTATATATTCGTGTCTAGAATTTTAATATTTTTATGTGTGTCTGTTTTTCAGGTTAGTATAAGGTTCTTGGTGGGTGTTAGGTTTGAAGAAAAGAACGTGGAATACGATACAGCTGAACCATGATTAAGCAGCTGGCAGGATAGTGGTTTTTTTTTAATGGCAAGGAGCTTAAGGTGAAGGGGTTCATTTTGGGGAGTGTTTATGGTGATGACATGATGTTTTGCTTGTTTATAGTCTTGTCATTTCCAAACAAACCTTGGTATAACCTTTTGTAAGTGGTGGGTTTGGATGTTGCCCTCTTTATTATCGATTGTACGTTTTGTTGCATCTGTTTTGCCTAAATAAATATTTTCCCATTTGAACAATTCATGTGGAGTGTTCTTTTGAAGTGAGTATTTTTTGTTATATGATTGGTTGCTGTTAAGTCATGTTCGTTGCCCGTTTCCATATAAGTACGTGTTGTCTTTGACTGGAGTTGGGCGTTGCTTGTTTTTTTGAAAGTAGGCATGATTTTTAGATTCGAAGCAATTGCAGTTTAGAAGCAGATAAGTAGTCTGGGTAGCACCTCAATTTTCGAGGTCTTACCCAGATTGCATGATTTGAAATTCTATATCATGAGTGCTAAAATATGGTTATGCTTGATATGAATTACTATTTAGACTAATCCTTGATGGCATTTGAATGAGAGTTGGAGGTAGAGTTTGATTCGTGCCTGCGCGCATGACATTATATAAATTATTGAGTCTTTCTGATATTGTTCTCAAGTGAAACTGAGTTAGCTTTCTATGCCAAATGTGTTGGCAAAAGAATAGAGATACCCCTTTTCATAGAGCCACAGAGATGAGCATACAGAAATTTATTGTTTATCCTTATATGTGTGAATGTGTCATCGTAATAGATTACTCCATAACAAACGTAAATAAAACTTGTATCTTCAAAGAGAAAACCTTGCAAAACGGAGGAAAGAAGCAGAGAGGCTTCACAATCAAAATCTCCTCAAGCTGAAAATCTTCAAATGAGAGCTGGAAATACTTGCAGAAAGTTGAAAAGAGAGAGCTGGAAATAACACTACCCTTATATATTGATATTTTAGCATTAAACGCTATAGGTATTAGTTTATAAGAGTAATGGTATTAGTTTATAAATGTAATGTAATATGAACAAGTTTCACATGAGAGTTGTAATTATATATATATATATATATATATATATATATATAGATATGGAAACAAGGCATTCACTACTCCACAATAAACACTGATCTAGTATAAAACTAACAAGGTAGCTAAATTCTGTGAGAATCATCATTCAAGATGTAACACATTGTAATGCAA